>PVKE010015389.1:0-33519 GCA_004027555.1 Craseonycteris thonglongyai
TTCTAACAGGTTGATCTTAAAATTTCTCATCATCAGAAAAAAAAAGTTTTGTAAATATGTACAGTGATGAATGTTGACTAGAATGATAGTGGTGATCATTTCACAACATATACAAATATCATACCACAATGATATACACCCAAAACTAAGATAATGTTATATGTCAATTATACCTAAATTAAAAAACAAACAAACATATTTAAAGTAGATAATTGAATAGATCAATAAAGAAATACAGTGTGGCCAGTAGGATATAGATGTGGGAGATATTAGGCATTGAATTGTGACTAGAGATGAAAAGCCAAAAGAGGAACATTTATAAAATACAAATATTTCCAGGGTAGAGAAAGATGACCAATAAAAGAGACAGATAATGAATCCTTGGTCACTGAAGTAAGAGGGAACCAGGAAATATCAACCCATTCTAACATCACTACCACTACTAACCTACTACTAGCCAGTAATATTTTTGACACTTGTCCATCCATTGATCCCAAATTTCTTCTCCTTTGATCCAGTTCTATATTGGTTCTTGGCACTAGTTTCCATGTCTCATTTGGAATCTTCCTCTCCTGAGGATTTGGAATTAGTACCTGCTCTTCTGGCTCCTGATTCCCATCTCACCTTCAGAAGCTTTGGGTTAAAATCTTTTGCTGTCTTGCTGCACAATAAACTACATGAGAATAAACTTCATCTAGCTCTGCATCTAGCCAATCCAGGCTTAGACACTGGCCGTGATCTAGGCCAACTAACACGAATGAAAACTAACTTGGGTGAGGAGGGGTGAGAGAGCAAAGATGTGTGGGGCAGCCAGGAGGTAGGTAAGGCTCAGGGCGGGGCGCTGCCGAGGCAGCCTTGACGCCTTGGCGCCTTGGCGGGCCTCAGTTTCCTGGAGGCGATGAGAAAGACGAAGGAAATGTGGCAGCTCTCAATCGCATCCAGCTCGTTGAGGAGTTGAACAGGGCTCAAGAACGACTGACCACAAATATTTTGTATCAGACAAGATTTGATCACCAGTTAAATATAATTCTTTCTTTTTTTCCCCCAATTGGACCCAGCTTTTTAAACTTTTTTTTTTTTTTTAATTCATAAATTGCATTTGCCAGGTGTTTTCTTTTGAACATACTCTCTTAACACTGAGGGCATTTAGTTCCCGGTAGATTAGACAATCCCACACTTTCAGAACGCGCATTCCAATATCTAGTCACTGGTCCATTTAAAAAGTTGAAATATAGAACCTCTCTAGCCCATTGTTGGACACAGGAGGGCAGGGACCAACTCATTAAAATGGCTGGGGACTTTACATCCAGAGCATGGGGTATAGGGTTGGGTGGGAGAGCTATTGTGGGAAATCATAAACCACAAATAGATGAACCTAATCATCCTGGCTCTTTTCCACACCCTACCATGCAAAACAAACATCCTCTGAGCAGTCAGCATGACAATGCTTGGGAAATAGTCACAATATTTATTCTGATATACAGCCATCTACTCAGCAGGAATGAATATGGTAGAATTCAGTCCTGTTCAGGGAAGCCACATCAAAAAGACTGCTAGTCATCAATAACTGAGCAAGAGCATTTTTCTGTTAACAAATATTAGGCAGAAGAGACCTCTCTGGCAGCAGAAAGAAAATAGCTGGCTTAACTTCATCTCCTCTGTACTTTAGGGAATGGTAAATTGAAGATTTACTTACCTAGGACTTTAATTCTTTCTTCAGAACCAAGTTAATAAAAGACGAGGAAACTCCTGATTAATGGAGTATGTGGTAGAGAGACTGCACCTTTTGTCTTTGTGACATTTCTGTTGCCTCAGTTAAAGTCAGATCTGACACTTTTTCCATATTCCTTAGCAGTGAGGGAAGCCAACTCAAATTTATAATTCTGACTAAAACTCACCCTGCCTCTAGCTTTTCCAACTCAGCTGCCCTCTCACCCCTATTATTATGCATCACATTATGCAAATTGTGCAACTGAATAAAACCCACACTTTTTATTTAGGTCCTTGCAATTGCGTCATATGTAATAGTATCACTATTTCTATATTTTGGTCAAATAAATTTTCATATAAACCACACATACACACACACAAAACCTAACATGTATTGACTATTATTTCTTAAAGCCGGGCACTGAGATAACTAATTTAGTTTGGTTTAACAGCAATTCTATGCATACATATTTCTACTAGCTCCATCTTCACATGAAGGAACTGAGGTGACACACAGGTGAGAGTGAGCCAGGGTCCCAGCCAGGCAGTCTGGCTCCAGAGTCTGCGTTCTGAACCAGGACATTATGGTGCCCTTCATGTGATACCCAGTTCATCCAATTTCTAACCAAGTACAGAGTTTTTATATTCCCAGGGAAGAAAAAATCAAGGGAAGACAGACATTCAAGATGAATTCAATAAATACATAACATTTCCAAACATTAGAGAAGTAACAAATGGGGGCTGAAAAATAAGTCAATGAATTAATCATTTAGGGGTCCATCACATCCTACCTACTAGAGGAGTAATGGTGATAGAAATGGAACTGTGAAATGAGAATTTAAATAGTATGTGGAGGTGTTAAATTCAGACTACTCTATCCAGAGGTTTGATGATGAAGAGAGTCAGAGTCAGGGGCAGGGACATTCTAAACAACATTTTTTTGACATGAGAAATTGGTGGGAGGTCTTCTATAAGCAGGGGAGAAGACATTATTAGAAGAAGAGAGACTGTAGAAGGGACCTCCCCCCCAAAATATCTTCTGGAGGGCGGGTCCCTTGTAGTACAAGCTTCTCCCACTAGGTGAGTGTTCTAGGAACCCATCTGCATCAGTGTACCAGCTGGTGGTGTTGTCAGAAGCTGTGTTTGGCTTCAGTGAATTTATTTATTTATTTTTTTGGAGACTCTTTCAACATGTCTGCCCATTTCGTGGTGGGTGATTTACATAAATAATGTGCAGCATGACAATGCACCTGCCCACACTGTGCTGAGTGTTCAGCAGTTTTTGCCCAAAACCAGCACAAACTTCCATGCCCCACCCACCCTACTCACCTGATATTGCCCCAGCGACTTTTTGTCTCCCCAATGGGAAAAAAAAAAAAAAATCCTCAAAGGCAAACATTTTGTTGATGTGGAAGAGATGAAACAAAAAAAACAGCAGAAGCACTAAAAGGCATCAAAATCAACAAAGTTCAAGAATTGTTTTGAGCAGTGGAAAAAACATCTCAATAGGTGTATTGCATCAGAGTGTACTTTGAAAATGACTGAAGTTTAAACATGAACCATGTAGGAATAGATATACAATTTCCTATAAATAAATTCTGGGTTTTTTGGGGTTCTCCCCCACCCTCCTCCCCACCCCCCAGATGCAAAACAGAGAACAATTGGTAATCCCCCCCTGGGGCCAGGTGGGTGATGGAATCAGGAACACAGGTAGGTGGCCAGTCTCCAGCAGCGCCTCAGGGAGGAACTAATTGGGCAGAGAAGACTATAGGACAGAGTTTGCAGGTGAAGGGGGCTATTGAGAGCTCACATGCCTGAGGCCATCTGTTTTCCCTAGGAAGTAGGATGTAAAAGCCTTCTGCAAAGAAATGAGGTGGGTGAAGTGGAATTGGAGTTTGCAATGAAAGTTGTAAAAAGATTGTTACAGCCACCATGGGAAATGGGACAGGGAGCTGATGAGACACTTAAGTAAAAGGATTGCTAAGTAGTGACAAGGGCCCAGCTGACAACGAAGCTCATAAACTTATAATGGAGGAAATCAGCGTGATTATATGATTTCTCCAGCTGGGCTCAGCCCTCCAAGAAGAGCAAAGAAAATAGTTGGGCTGAGTCAAGTGTGAGCTTGGAAAACAGGGCTGCAGAGGACAAGTAGGTAACAAAATAGAACATCTGAATCTGTCTTTGCAATCATTTCATGGTTCCAGGATAAATACGAATAAAGTTAATCCAGCAGGACGACAGGCTCAGTGGACAGGGAGGCCTTGAAAAACTCATGTTCATAAGGAGATAGAGGTAAAGAAAGATGGAAGAAGTAAGGAACGATGTCAATAGGACAATCGGTCTTATAATTTTCCTTTGCTTCCTGATTTTTTCCATTTTCTTACAAGCCTTAAATCTCCGTATCAGTGAATTAACATTCTAAATGTACTAGATTTTTCTCCATACTAGTTATTCTCTTATGTTTTTGCTAGTTAAATTGAGTCTCTCATTGGTCACCTGAAATCTAAATTTTATTCATTCAGTATGAGTCACTAGACTCTCTGGTGCGGGTGTGTATTAGGAAAAGGCAGCTCCTCTGGGTCACGGGGGCACCAGGCACATTGCTGGGCAGGTGAACATACTCCCTTATCTACTTGCCCTGTTTAGGGCACACATTCCCCAACCATATTTCCCAGCCCCAGGTGAGCCCAAAGATAACATTTAAAAAATATATTTGGTGTGGTAGCTCCCTGGATTGGGAGTAAAATATTGATATTTATGAATGGACATATTAAAATCTTCTGTAGAAAGTATTTTAATAATAAAAAATAAATATGAATATAAATAAATAAAAGCATAACTAAAACAATTCTAAAGTATAGGTCTTTAAATAAAAGAACCTCATGTCAAACGAAGTGGCTAAAGTTCCTCTCTGATGGTGAGTTAGACTCCCACCTCCCCAGTAATACAGAGATGCTTTAAATGCAATGCTTCCATTCTGTATTCATAAACTTGGGCATGTAAAGTGAAACTCTTGACAAGGTCAAGTATTTTAAATAAATATGAATCAGGGAGTAGAGAACGGAAAAAGGGAATGATAGGGCTGTCACTGGAACTTCCAAATTAAAAGATGTCTTCCTTTGTCCTCAGCTCCCACATTTAAGTGCGTGATTAGCCAGACAGCTCAGACTCTGTAAACAGAACGTGACGCTCTCACAGGCCAGAAGTATAACTGTGAAGAGAGGGACCAAATATCTACCTTTTGAGCTTTATAAAGAGCTCCTCTAAGCCTTGCTATTTTTAATTACAAGTATTTATAACACCTACCTGCTCCCTTCTTTATTTTTTAAGCCACCTTATCTACAGATAGAATGGACAGGTCTTTTATAGCAGCAAATGAAAATGATTTCTGCAATCTGAGAAATAGCAATTGCCATCTGTTCTTTAGCATAATTTAATTTAATGGAAGACATTGCTTCCTTTCTGTGAGGAATACTGGCCTTTTCAAGATGCACTGAATAATGCAGGATTCAATCTCTAGTTATTTATATATGGGTTATAGTTTATTTTTTAAATAACCATGCATGCACCTTAATCTTAATAATCAGGATTTATGCACCTGGAAAAATAGTACATGGATCATGAACTAATTTTATTTTTACAATGAAACTATCTATTACTGCTTTAATAGACAGGTTTTAAAATAAGTAAGAATCAGTCTCACTCAACTATTTAATCTTAGGGTTGAGGTAGAAACTGAAAATAATAATGTATTATAAATTATTTCAATAAATGATTTACAGAGAAGACAATCATTTAATACTTAAGTTAATAATTATCTATAGAAATTTGATTGACTATTATTCCCCTCTGCTAGGAAAATGCTTCTGGGCTGCAAACTCTTGCTGTCAATTTTTACTACAGGGATGTGAATTAATAACAAACTTACTGAAGAATGAGAGAATTTACGATAAATGTCCTTACTACATCCCAAGAGCACATATAATTTTTAGGTCGTAATCCAACATCTTCACCATTAGTTACCATATTGATAATTATATACTTACAAATATGAACATATATATGCTTTATGTTTAACAGGCAGAAATATGGATTTTATATAATTTTGTGCTTTTCCTATAAACCTATTGCCATCCAACTTCTACCCATGGTTTCTCAAAGTGCCACATTTTTTCTCTGAAGAAAAAACAATATTTACAAGTTCTACTCATCGTTTAAAAACAAAAGCAAAAGTAAATAAATATTTGGGGCCTGTGCTATGCAAAGGAGCTGAGAAGAACAGCAAAATTTGGAAGAGCACAGTATCTTATTCTGTCCTATTGCACTGAACTGTTACCACCTCAAACCTCTTAGTAGTTTAAAAGAATATTTGAATATCAATGCCCCTTATCTCAAGAAGGTTGCAATTAAGTGTCTAAGTTGTCAAATTAATGGAGAATAAAGGGATAAAAATGTGCTGATATTCCAGATGTAGATCAGAGGGTAATCATTTTCACTGGTCAGGGGCTAAATGGAATGTGTGATTAAAGATGAGTCATTTAGCATAATGGCTCATTACGAACTCTAAGAAGAGAATGTGCCATAGGATCATGAGTGATGTTTCCAGAAACAAAATAAAGTCATCATCCGGGACCTATTTATCAAGTCTCTTTTGTGTTACCCAGTATGTGTGGTGCTTTGAGAGACCTTCTGGATGATTTTACCTATCTCTCTTTATTTCATCAGCCTTATAACCATAAAACACTTCCATCCAAAACCTGTCCTGGGCCTGTATAGCCATGTTGCCAATTTAAAGGCTAATGTTTAAAATGTAATTATTATAAAAAATCTCAGTTACCTGAAGCTAAGATCGAAAGTAGGAATGAAAAGATTCAGATGCTTCCTTGCCAGACTTATTTATGAAGTTTTAGTAAAGTTATTTTTTAAATCCCATGTTCTCATTGATAATATACATATAATATACTCAATCTGATGATTAAGCAACAGTTGCAATCCAACATCTTTCTAGGTTACATATGGTGACATTTTATAATTTTCCATTGGTAGAAAATAACAACATTATGTCTACCTTCTTTGAGTGTACTAAAAGCCATGACAATATCTGATTTATAAGGCAATGCAATTCATCTAGTTTATTTTATACTTTTGAATTCTGTGAGATTTTGGTATTATCTGCATTTTTATAGATGAGTAAAACAAGGTTCTAAACGATTGAAAATTAAATACTATAACTGATAAAGCACAATAGCAAATTTAATTACTTTGAAGTATAAATGCATTTATTTTTTTATTGTTAAATTTATTGGGATGATATTGGTTAGTAAAAATTATATAGGTTCTAGGCGTACAATTCTGCATTACGTTGTCTATGTGTTACATTATGTGCTCACCACCCAGTTGTCAGTACTCCTTCTACTATCATATATTTGGCTTCCCCTTCCCCCTACTCCTCCTCCCCCATTTCCCTCAGGTAACCTATAAGTTCACTTATAACTGTAATGACTGAACCAGATAATATAAGATGTTACAGTGTCTATAATTGAATCAATGATCTCTAAATTGCAAAAATTTTATAGAATTCAGAGAATTTAATTAATCAATTTCCCTTCTAATCTTAGTTAGCAATACATAGATATTGAATACCTTTTTATCACGTACCGTAACATGGCCAAGTTTCAGTTCCTTCATTCTGATATATATTTATAGATGTTCTCTTACCTTTGCCAGCCATTTGGTAAATGTGTGCTATTAGTTCAAGGGTGATTCAGAGTGTGAATGGAGTAGCTCAAATTCATCACTAAGATGAGAAAAGCTGCTAAAAGCATCAGTGAGTCAATAGTGTTCTTCTTCTTTTTTTTTTTTTTAATAAAAATGAGTACATTTAAGAGGGCCTACTTTCAATAAACCATTTTATTTTCCAAAGCACACAGAGGCTGTTATTACTATTTGAAAATGATGTAACAAACAGTAATTCTCTACAAATGTTACTTGATTTGACATTAGCAGTAATTTTTTTGAGCATTGCAACAAATTTAGGGATTTTGTTTGCTTGTTTGGTTATGATTCTGTTGCTTTGTTATATTTGGATTGTTTTTTGGGTTTTTTTTAAGATTTATTTTTATTGTTTTTGACAGAGAGAGAGATACAGAGACAGAAACAGAGAGAAGGGGGAGGGCCCAGAACAGTCTCCATAGTTGCACATCATTGGTTTTTCCATATAGTTTCACTCCACAGGTGGGCGGGGCTGCACAGGGCAGGAACTGGGCTGGGGTCTTCAACCTGGTGAGAACTGAACTGGGGGCACTCCCCAGTTCAGCATATGGGTCCGCACAGGCTGGGGCCAGGATTCGATCCTCGGTCCCCGGGGCTGCAAAGTGAGCGCTAAACCCACTGAGCCATCCCGGCTTCCCCTAGATTGGTTTTTTAAATTAAACTTATTGCAATAGCATTGGTTAATGATTACAAAAGTTTCAAGTGTATAGTTTTATAACACATCATCTATATATCACATTGTGTGCTCAACACACAAAGTCTAATCTCTGTCCACCCCATATATTACCCTCTTTATTCTCTCCCCACTCCTCCTGCCTTCTGGTAACCACCATACTTTTGCCTATGTCTATGAGTTTATTTGTTGGTTTTGTTTGTTCATTTGTTGCTTTCTGTTTTATATCCCGCATATGAGTAAAATTATATGGCTCGGTTTTATTTTTCATCTGACTTATTTTACTTAGCATAATACTTTGAGGATCCATCCACGTTGTCACAAATGGCAATATTTTATCCTTTCTTTTGGCTGAGTATGACACTGTATATATGTACCACATCTTCCTTATCCAGTCTTCCATCAAAGGACACTTAGGTTGTTTCCTTGTCTTGGTTACAATGAACATAGAGGTACATATATCATTGCAAATAAATAAATAAATAAATAAATAAATAAATAATAAAAAAAAATATATATATATATATTAAAGATTTATTTTTATTGTTTTTAACACAGAGAGAGAGAGAGAGAGAGAGGCAGAGACAGAGACAGAGAGAGACAGAGAGAATGGGGAGGGCCCAGAACAGTCTCCATAGTTGTACATCATTGGTTTTTCCACATAGTTTCACTCCACAGGTGGGTGTGGGGCTCCACAGGGCAGGCACTGGGCCGGGGTTTCACCCCCGTGAGAACCAAGCTGGAGGCCTTCCCAGTTCAGCATATGGGTCCACACGGCCGGGCCGGGATTCGATCCTAGGTCCCCAGGGCTGCAAAGTGAGCACTTAACCCACTGAGCCATCCCGGCTTCCCCACAAATAAATATTTTTAATTTTTTTGGGTAGATACCCAGATGAGGGATTGACAAGTAATATGGTAACTCTACTTTTAATTCTTTGAGGAACCTCCATACTGTCTTTCATAGTGGTTGTACAGATTACATTCTAACCTAGTGTATGAGGGTTCCTTTTTCTCTACATCCTCTCCAACACTCGTTGTTCCTTGTTTTATTAGTAATAGCCATTCTAACAGGTATAAGATGGTATCTCATTCTGATTTTGATTTGCATTTTTCTTATAGCTACTGAAGTTGGACATCTTTCATATAGTATCTGTTGACCATTTGTATGTCTCCTTGAGAAAAGTGTCTGTACAGGTCCACTGCCATTTTCTATTTGGATTGTTTGTTTGTTTGTTTGTTTGTTGTTGTTGAGGTGTTTTCTATATATATTTTAGGTATGATCCCGTTATCACAGGTATCCTTTTCAAATATCTTTTCCCATTCAGCTGGTTGACTTTCTGTTTTGTTGATAGTTTCTTTTGCTGTGCAGAGCTTTTTAGTTTAATATAGTCTCATTCATTTATTTTTGCTTTTATTTCCCTTGCCTTTGGGATCAAGTTTACAAAATTCTTTCTGAGACCAAGGGCCATTAGTTTAGTACATATGTTTTCTTCTATGTATCTATTGCTTCAGGTCTTATATTTAAGTCTTTAATCCATTTTGAGTTAATTTTTTTGGTATGGTGTCCGATAACAGTCTAGTTTCATTCTTTTGCATGTGGCTTTCCAAATTTCCCAGCAACATTTATTAAAGAGGTTTTCCTTTCTCCATTGTATTTTTTTGCCTGCTTTGTTAAAAATATTTGTGTGAACTTATTTCTGGGCTCTAAACTCCGTTCCATTGGTCTGTGTGTCTATTCTGCCTATAGCATACTGTTTTGATTATTGTAGCTTGTTAGGACTAAAAAAAAGAACAAAGTCTGTGGTTTGGTTTCTGATGAGAGCTCTGACCTACTCACAGTAATTCTGCCTACTAGTATTATATAGAAGTAGGGAGGCAAAATGCAAATTGTGTTCCACAATATTAGAAAAACACACAAAGGAAACATCTTTCATTTGTACACCCCTACTTTGGCAAGGAGGAACTCATCAGTCAACATCTAAGACTCCTTGTGGAGTGGTTTCCACTATTTGCCTTATCACAGTACCAATACCCTTGAAGAGACTACTCTGAGGGATATGGCAACCACCCCACCACTCCCTCAAATCCTTCAGATGTTAGGTATAAACTAAGTCACATCTATACATTTTCATCACTTCAATTCCTATTTGTGAGTGAATGAGGTTTAAACACAAATGTATTTGTACACTAAGTACCAAGGTGATACTGTTGCAATATTAGATGTCAGACCAAGGGAAGGCCCACTAGATTAAAATGTTATAACAAACTTAGTTTCTGTACCATAATGCTACTTATGGAATGTTTTCTATCCTTGTCCTTCTTCAGTGTAGATCTCAAAAAAAAAAAAAAAAAAAGAAAGAAAGAAAAAGAAAGAAGGAAAAGAAAGAAAGGAAGGAAGGAAGGAAGGAAGGAAGGAAGGAAGGAAGGAAGGAAGGAAGAAAGGAAGGAAGGAAGGAAGGAAGAAAGAAAGAGAAAGAAAGAGGGAGGAAGAGAAAACAAAAGTAAAAGTACAGGAAGTCTAGTCTTCCCTTCAGTCTATCTTACACTTAATTTCACCAGACTGGGAGGCCATTGTGAGACAGGCTCACTATATCTACAACTTCATTTATCAAAGGAACATGGTGAAATAAGAATATATGAACACTCACGGTGCTACTGAACATGCTTGTCAGTTTAAATCTTAGATTATCTGCACAGGACCTTGTTGTTATAGACCACTAATTGAAGAACTTTCACAAGAAATAATTTTTCAAGTTTTTGTGAAAAACAAAATGACATATATTCTAGATCCATAAAATATGTGTGTGTCTGTTACATAGCATATATATTCAATTAAGATAAATTAATCTTAATTAATTGGATTAGTATGTATATTATATTATATATATTCTAAAGTATATATTAGTTATATATTCCCTACACTCATCCTTTCCAAAGAAAAAATGAATATGTTTTTACTTTCTGTCATTTAAAACTACACAATCAGCTCCTTTCCATTAGAGCAGCCCAACCTTGGCAAGTCTGTGCTAAACTTGGTTGTTGACTTTTGCCACCTCTTTCACCGCCAGTTTGAATCATCTTTGGAGAAAGAAATGAGAAAATAGAAATGGTTCTTGGCTTGGCAGTGAAAAGCAGGATGGAGTGAAAAAAGACAACGAACTCTCTGCTGTTGAATTCTCCCTGTGTTCATTTTTGTTCTGGAGCTGGTTGTAAAAACAATGCTAATGAAATTCTCTTCTCATGATTGGAAAAATGTTCTGAAATGATTTGTTCATCTTGTTCCTGACCACTTTTGTTAAAAACTCATAGACTGCTTTACAATTCTCAACCTAGGGAATTTTATTTCTTGTTGTGAAAACATTCAAATAAATTTTTAATGTATTAATAACAGTTAGAAAACATTTGGGTTTTTTATTTCTGTTGTGTAATGACTACATGTTTTTTTCTTTACTTGTGTGACTAGAAAAACTAGTCACCAGCAAAGTTGTACATATTGTTAGCAAATGGGTAACAAATTACAAATAAAGGTCACAATTTTATTTTTCTTCAGTAGAATGTATGTTCACCTCCCAGTCATGCAATCAATTTGGGTTTTTGTTTGCTTGTTCATGTGTTTGTGGCTAGTTAAAAAATATAAATTAACTCCATTCCACTTACCAAACTATTCCCTGAGCCCCAGAACCAATAGGCTTTAGATTCTGGTAGCGCTTGAGAACTGTGAAGGTTGAGTCTCCCACTTCCACACTGTAGAATTGGTTGTCAACTTTGCTTTTGCTCATGTTGTAATGTTTGGCAATATATGACACATCCACTTGTTTAGCGAATCCCTGTGAAAAAGAACAGCAAAAATATGAGACAAGCGAAAAACCAGAATGATAATAAGATATAGAAAAACATGTTCTTTTAATGATTACTAATACTTAGTCATCTATCATCATTATATAAGCCTGTATTTCACAGTTAAAAAATTATGTATTAATTGATGTAAGATTATCTGGAGTAAAAGAGTTTAGAAAATAAAGCAACAATATTTTTGAATATTAAAACTTTATAATAAAATAATCTTAGATTACATATTTATAATATTTTATGAAATGTTTTATTAAAATCACTTAATTATTTATAGAGCAAATATCAACTAAACACATAGTGGTCCCAGAGACAATGCTAGATATTTGAGAGGTGAACGCTAATCATCCATCATAATAGTCATTTGCATAAGTATAAAATATTTTATGTACAGTCCATTCTCAAAAAGAGCTGAGATATGAAATAATGTAGTTTTAATTTTTTAATTAGGTAAATTTTAATTACATAGTGTTAACTTCATTTTTTCTCAATCATACCAAAAATGCTACTATTCTACATTAAACACTGAAGAATTTTATTCTAAATTAACCCAATTCTAAAATGCAACAGGGTATCTTTTTATTCTTTGCAAGCTTATACATTTATATTAAAAATCTTAAATGCTGAATCTTTTGCTTATCTTTAAAAGAAGTTCTTCTATCAGTTATATTTTCCAATTAAAGAATCTGTCCTTGGGGTTGCCACATTGGCTCAACAAGTTGAGTGTTTGTCTTGCAGCTGCGAGGTCCAGGGATCAAATCCTGGCCCCATCCCATGCAAGCAAACCCATATACTGAACTGTGGCACAATTGGTAATGGCCAGATGGCAGCAAAGGTTCTCACCTTCCATATGGGAGGCCCCCAGTTCAGTTCTCACCCTGTGCAGCCCCACATCCACCTGTGTGGAATGAAACTATGTCACAACTAGTAATGTACAACTATGGAGACTGCTCTGGGCCCTCCTCCCTTCTCTCTCTGTCTCTCTCTTTCTACCTTCTCTCAAACAATAAAATAAATCTTTTAAAAAAGAATCTGTCCTTAAAACACTGAATCATGATTTATGAATATATCTAATATAAATATTTATTATCCATGGTATTGTTAACCCAGAAATGATCTTATATGCACTTTATGACATTAAACAGTATGGACTCTCTAGCTAGAAAGGACCTCAAAGAATACTGTACAGCCTGTTCATTGAGGCACACACTTGTGGACACCTACCTACCCCAGAGTCACCCCTTTCCTTCTTGCTAATTCTGTTCAAGTTTCCAGTGCTCCTGTTCTGTGAGTTCCTTCCCAGTTCCAATAATTGAAAATTAAATAATCTAAACCAGTGGTTCTCACTGAAGGTGGCATAAGCTTTAGTGAGCATTTGGGAGATTTATGGCATGTTGTGATGTGCCACACTAAAGACGTGGCTTACTTTTTTTGTTTGTTTGTTTGTTTATAAAACAATGCTAGTTGTTCTTCAATGAGTGGGACATTCCCACACAATGAATAATTTCCTTCATACCTCATTACTTTTGAAGTATGCCAAAGTTTATTTAATAAAAACCTACAGGGTTTCCATATGATTTTAACAGAAACTGACTTCTGAAAGTCTAATTATTATAAAATATGAAAGAAATTGTAAACCTTCTTAGGCTGTGAACCGTTGGATGATCATACTTGTAAAACCATTTGCCTTGGAAAGTTTTATCATTTCTAAAAGAAAAGAAATAGAAGTAGAAACAAATATTGTGCCCCCTATGTATACTCTTGAAAAGGAAGCCAGGAGTGCCAGTACTAGGTTAAATGAGGAGAATACAATGGGGGCTGTATACACATGGGTAGGAGTACAAGGACCTTATGACCCCAGATAGACCTGGGAGCAGAATACATTCACGTGACAACCACCAGCCTGTGATTGGGGAAGACATGGTGGCAGCAATCCAGTACAAATGCACACAGACCTCAAAGAATGGACTGGACCACAAGTTAGGCATCCAGGCTATTTGGACAGATGATTGAAAATTCAGGTATTTGAGAAAACAATAACCAGAGGTCTGAAATCTGTGAAGCATGGAATAAGAAATTAAACAAGACTTCAAGAATCAGGGTATTATAAGCCTACTAAGAAAACTACAACTGGGTTTAAAATTTAGACAATGATGTGGACAACAGCAGATATAAGACATTAGTATTTAAACAACCCTTGATTTCAACCACAGTATCAGAAACTTTACACCAGGGTCCATATCTACTCTAGATGTTTTGAAGTATCAGTAAACTAATACCATTAAATAAAGTCCTTTCTCTCATTCCCCTGGCTAGGAAAGGTAATAAAGCAACGGAAGCTACATTAACAAAAGAATTCATCTGCCAAGGTTAATTTTGGATGAGTGCGTGACTTGCCATTTGTCATATTCTGATCCTTCTTTACATTCTTTAATATTCTGGTTTCTGACCACCCACAAAATCCTTTGTGCACACTAGACTCGTGAGACCTAGTTAATCCACGTTCTTTTCCCCCATTTATTCTCTTCACCTTTGAAGTAATGTCACTTATTCCAACTGTCCTACATGTCTGTACTCATCTTACAGAATGGTCTTTATGCTCTAGAACCCTGACTTCATGCCCTATCTTGGCACCACCCTACTCCTTCAGACTTGGTTATGGCTTCTCTAGCTGTGGTCTCAGTCTTCATGTTACATTCACCATGTGGGCTCTCCTTCTAACATTTCAATATGCATTCAGAGAAACCAAAGGAGTTTAACAATCCATGCCACTTCTCTTTCAGGCTGACCCTAGAAGATATTTTATTCAACATCTGCAAACATTTAATCCAACAAACACTAATGACATACACATTATGTGCCAGATACTGGGTTTGATACTAAATACTAGAGATACACAAAAAGATAACAGTCCCTGTTTCAATAGAGACAGTCAAGTAAGCATGTAGATAAAATGTGTATAATATACTTTATAGCAGAATAAATAAAAGTGTTGGAAGTAAACCAAGAGCAGCAACTAACTACTTGCTTTCATTCATTATCTTTAATCATTCAACTACTATATATAAAACCACTACTAGATGCCAAGTCATGGGTATAAAACTGGTAATGTTTCTTTTTTTAATAAAGATTTATTTTTATAGGTTTTGACAGAGAGAGACAGACAGACAAAGACAGAGAGAAGGAGGAGGGCTCAGAGCAGTCTCCATAGGTGTACGTCACTTATTTTCTATATAGTTTCACTTCACAGGTGGGCACAGGGCTGTGCAGCCCAGGAAAGAAGGCCTCCCACATGGGAGGCCTTCCCTCGCCCCGCCCCCCGCCCCCCCAACCCCCCCCCCCCCGCAAGCTGGTGGGAGCCAAACTGGAAGCATCCTACATGGGAAGCTTGCTCCAGCGAGACCCGAATAGGGGGCATACCCCAGCTCAGGATATGGGTCCATAAGGGCTGGCCTGGGGTTTGATTCTTGAACCCTGGGGCTGCAAAACGAGCACTCAATCTGCTGGGCTATCCTGGCATCCCTTAAACTGGTAATGTTTGAGAGGAGACTTGATCTTTTTTTTCTCTAGCTAACAATATCTGGAGATCTCTCTTCTTACTGTTTCTGAGATGTGAACGTGCATTAGGACCAACTAGTGAGCTTAATAAAATACAAATCATTGGCATAACACCCTGGAGATTTGGATTTATGCTATCAGAGTAGGTCATGAGGATCTGAAGATAAGTAGCAGTCCAGGTAAATCTGATTAAGGATCTGAGGAGCTGATTTTGAGAAAGACAGAATTAGAACCATCATTCTCCCAGTGTACTCTCTGGAGTACCAGTGTCAGCATCATCTGGAAACTTGTTAGAAAAGCAAAGGGTCACTCCTAACCCACACTTACTAAATGGGAAACTCTGGGGGGTGGGGCCCAATTATTTGTTCTAATAAGCCCTCTAGGTATTCTGGTATATGTTAAGAACCACTCTCACTGTTGGGGGAGAAAATGCCTGAAGACTAAAACAGATCATACAGCTCTGCCTGAGATATTTAAAGATTTATTTTATTGATTTTTTGACAGAGAGAAACAGAGACAGAGAGAGACAGAGAGAAGGGGGAGGGCCCAGAGCAGTCTCCATAGTTGACATTAGTTTTCCATATAGTTTCACTCCACAGGTGGGCACAGGGCCACGCAGGGCAGGAACTGGGCCAGGAGCCTTCCATATAAACCCTGGCAAGAACTGAACTGAAGGCACACCCCAGTTCAGCATGTGGGTCTGCATGGGCCGGGGCCAGGATTCAATCCTTGGTCCCCAGGGCTACAAAGTGAGTGCTTAACCCACTGAGCCATCCCAGCTTTCCCTGCCTGAGATATTTAGAAAGTAAAACACGTTATGTAGCAGAAATAATGTTTCTGTACCTGCAACACACTTTGTGTCGCTATAGACTGCCCAATTCCATTACTCGTGGCATGCACAAATTGGAAACCAGAGTTTACCCCTACACCTCAGTGCTACGAGTGTAACAGGTTATAATCATTTCATCACTCCTGAGAAGTACCCTGTAGTTTTCTCCAGGGCATGAACAAAATAAGACTTTTAGTATAATGGGAAAGCTATATGTAGATTTGGTGGTAGTTTGGTAAAATGGTTAAAACAATCACAAAGCTTATCCCATTGGCAAAAATTTTAGCAACAAGAAAATTACAAGTCAAACAGAAACAAGTAAATAAATGCTATTTAAATGAATTACTTAATGCCCTTACACATTTTCCAAAATAAAAAATACTCAGTGATCTTTTATCTCAATTTCAGAACATATAATCTCTTGCAATAAGATTGAAAAGCATTATAAAAATTTGTGGTCACACACACAATTTCCTTCAACTATTCTCTTTATACCTAATTTTGAAACTAAACTATAAGTAAAATCTAAAAGAAAATACATCCTTGTAAGTACCTCAAATAATTGGAAAAAGGCTTTTTAAATTATTAGCAGCAAGACACAGAGATAACAACATTAGAAATTTTCTTCGATCGCTGCCATTACTAAAAATTGGATGGCAAAAACACTGTCGAAGAATTTTCTCCAGATCTTATCTATGCCTCAAGCTCCCAAATCCAAACTGAGTTTTAAAAATTTCAGAACATATTTAATAAAGTATATTTATCCCCAATTTCCATGGAGCCTTCCTCATCATGACTACAAAGTGTAAACAAACTTTTCTCTATAAAACATACCTATGAAAATATGCCATTAAATAAACCTTGGACAAATATTATCAATGCTAAAAAATATCTCTAGCATATAGTTTAGAATATTCTTAGGTCTCAAGAAGGAATATTATATTTAAAAAACTATAAAACAAGTGGGAGTGGACACCGGATGTATGGTGATGGAAGGAGAGCTGATTCTGGGTGGTGGGTACATAATGCGATGCATGGGTGATGTGATGTAGACTTGTACATCCGGAAACTATCTAAATGTTACCAATCAATGTCACCCCAATAAATTTAACAATAAAATTAAAAAAAAACACACCACAGTGGTAACTTTTGGAGATCAATGGTTCAAAATAACTATAGGTTTAGAATAGTCTATCCTATTGATTAAACTTTTTTTTTAATAACTGATTTCTCCACTGAATATTAATCTTACAATTAAATGCCTCAACATTTATTTCTATGTGGATATAATAGAATTTTCTTTGCGAAAATTCAAAGCAAACAAATTTTTTTCTGTTCCCCATCTGCCCAAATTTTTTAAAGCTAAATTAAAAGAAGGCATGTTTTGCCACTGTCAATTTGATAGACAAAGAGAATGTCTGAATATAATCTGTTCTGTGAAAAGACTGCATTTCATGCAGACTTGTCAGAAAGAACCTTGTGCAATGAGTCTCAGTCATCATTTCAGCTGCTAGCTTATAGCTGTGGAGTTTTGCAAAGAAAAATGCTCCATATCCCTGAACTTATCCTGCAGGTGTCCAAAGCCTTGATTGCATTTTTCTCAAGTTTAATAACCTATATTCTACAAAGCACACCATTGTCATTTGTGCAAACTGTCATAGATTATTCCTAGTCATTTTCTAAGCAGAAAACATTGCAGTTTAACAGTTTCTAGAGGTTAAACTTTCTTAGTTTCTTTTGAATGATATGGCTGAAAACAGTTCTGCAATTTATTAGCTGTGAAACCTTGAACAAGTCATTTTATTCTTTCATTCATTTATCATTTATATTCTGTGTGGTTCCAAAAATAATTTGTGCAAGTTCATCCTACAAGATATAGGGACAATAAAACCATTAAATCCAGTTTAAAGAAAAAAAGTCAAATAAAGCAGGCTGGCATATGACAGTTTTACCAGAAGACTTACATTATAAATATCTACTGCCTTGAGCACAAAACTTCATGCCATGCTTCCAGAAAGACAACGAAGAAAAACGACAACACAACAAAACCACGGTGAGTGGGAAGTTTTGATTCATTAATCTCATAAATTTGTCACACTAGTTCATAGAAACAGTAAAATTTTTCTAGCACTCAACTTCAGGAAATAGTTCTTTCTCTAAAAAAACCTGGAATCAAACAATAGATAGTAGATCCAATATGGTTCATATGACTCGTATGATAGCAATGCTCAGTAAAACAAGAGGAAAAAGAAAAGCGAACCAATATTAATTGCTTGCTTACTAAAGGTGAGCTCTGTATCTGTTATATACTATATTTACATTAACAACAGATGAGAAAAGTGGCATACAGAGCTGTTAAAATTGGCTCAAAGTCTTAAAACAATTAATTAGCGGTACCAACTGAATTGAAGTTTGTCCAACTCCAAAACATGAGCTCTTTTTTTTTTCCCCACTAAACTATGCATTAGTTAAGCTAAAATAATTTAAAGTAGTGATTGTGGTTTTCTTACGATTAGGTGAACTATGGGAATGGAGCTTCGAAAATCAAGAGAAATGAGTAAATAACAATTCTTTCTCTTATTTATCAATTATTCCAACCCAGAGTTTGAATTTAACTGAACATTAAACAATATAGGGTTGAAACAAGCAATCTTATGTTGGTAATGGAGAACTGGATTTTTAGAACTGCCTCAGAATTTAAGGAGCCTAATTTAATTCATTTGTTAATTATTTATTAATCACCTACTTTATGTGAGTCACTACTGAAGATGTTATGAATATGGTATTGATCTACCTCCATAGGTTAGCCAAAATGAATTAGCTACCAAATGCATCTCCAGAAAATTAACGTGTCAATCTGTTAGATATTCTTCTGGTATTGTCATTTGGATACTGAAAAGAATATGGCTAAAGTGGTGATTCTTCTTTTGGCACAAACAATATTGAGATAGTCGTTCTCATAGTTATAAATTGCATATTAAATTGTTTAATGAGTCTAAATTCCTAAGTCATAAGATGGCAGAAGCCAAAATTCCTGAGTCATCAGATAGCAGAGAAACTTTGGTTTCTCTGTAATAGGCTTTGTATAACAGGAAATAAACTATTCTTTAAGTAAGTCACTGAGTTTTGAGATGTATCTATTGCTGTGGTATATTTTTACTCATCAGATATTTATTTTGGTCTTACAATGCATGAAACAATGTTGTAGGCACTGAGAATATAAAGATCCTGCCCTTGTAAAGCTTAATATTAAATTTTCTTTTAGAGAATCAAAAACACAATGTTGTCCTCATAATGACAATGATCTAAACTACTAAACTAACCACACTACTAAATTCTATACCTTTTGAGCTACATACATACCGGTATGCCCAATCTGTCTACAATAAAGACAAAAAGAAGTATAAAATAGAAATAATAAGTGATATTATGTAACCAAGACAGGCCAAACTTTCCAGAATCATAAATAAGAGTTAATTAAAAAAGAAAAAATCTTTCTTAGAGTGAGAGTAACAAATTATGTTCTTTTTTAATTTTTAAAGATTTTTATTAAAATATAGGTAACATATAATATTAGAATCATGTGTACACTATACTTATTCAGCATTTACATATGTAAAGAAGTGATCACCATGATAAGTGCACCAACCGTCTGACATTGTACCATGTTATCACATTATTGGCGATACTCATATTAATGCAAACTAAAGATTATTCTTTTATTGTTTAATACTTTAAAGACAAATTTCTCTCCATAATAAAAGAGGAAGCCTCTTGCCTACAAAAGCTGTTTGATGGGGTTTTATTAAAAAACAACAAAATTAATAGATATAGCTCAAAATTTCATTGAATCCCATGTTCTTCAAATAATTCAATTGAGAAATAAGGCTAATGCTATTTATTACAAATAATGTACCTATATTCTGTTGATTAATAACTATGTGGGCAAGTTTATTTTCTACTTTTCTGTGGTTTCTTTTTGATAGCAATGAAAAACTGGAAATAGGACATAGTAAAAAAAAGTCACAGATTAAGATTCAATAGGCTTGAATTCTGGATACATTTGACCATTAATTAATTGTTGACAAATTACTTAAAGCCTTTGTGTATTGTCTGTGTGGCAAGAAATTGAGAGCAACTTAACTTTGTTGGTGATCAGATGAAACATTACAACATTACGAGGAACCGTGAGATGTCTCATGAAATGAGAAGCTTCCAAAGAACATAATTTGAAAGTAAACCCCAGTATATTATAGTGTCTCTAAAAATAAAGACATTATATTCTTTAAACTGCTAGAGAAGTAAATGAGGCACAGAGCTACAGGAAAGAAAAAATAAATAAATAAACATTATTATTAAATAAAAATTCTATACAGAATGTATATGAAATACTCTGAGTTATAACTAGAAATATTCTGCTTGCTATAATTTACATTAAGAAATATACATATATATATTTTCCAAGTACCAAAAGCTTATAGTAAGCAAAAAAAAATTAGTGTCGTTAAGAAAGTTCATGCTTCACTTCTCTTTATTTCTTTGCATTAAAAGAGCTCTGGTAGCAATAGAAATTATGCATCTATACTCAAACGTTGGCAGCTGATTTTAAAAATAACTTTAATCTATACAAAGACTTTTTGGATTAAAAAATAGCTGACTTTTGAAGATATTTAATTGATAATTTTGAAGATTCGTTTTAATCTTGAAATATGTAAACCATTAACTTAGTTTTTTTGTTTGTTTACTGTTTGTTTATTAAATATTAATGCCCATAAGTAATGGCTGGGATCATGGAGGCTAAGGAAATATCTCAGAATCATACAGCTTGCAAGTAGTCATACAGCTTGCAAGTAATAGGGCCCAGAAATTCATTCATTTTTTCACCTGAGCACTATTACAGTTTCAATTGATTACATAAGCTTAGCATATGTAATTTTTTCATTTACAAGCAAATATTTGGTGACAGACTACCTTATGCCTGATACTATTGTTAGTAGTACAGTACAGCAGTGTGCAAAAGAGACAAAATTCCAACTATGTGCTGGTAAATACTTAACAGTTCAGTGCTGCGGGAGAGGAAGAGGACTAACTTGTAGCAACTGTTGATTTACATAATGTAGTATTCCTATCGTGATAGATATTAATCTACCAACCTATCATCATTGAATTTAGAGTTGGGAAAAATGTGCATAGTCAACACTTGTGAGCCTGTGTGATCTTGCTCTGACACAATTCCTTCCCATAGGAAAAATGTATACAAATAGAGAGAAGGAAGCAACCTACTCATCACACAGGTAGTATATCAGATACTGAAAAGTGTTATGAAGGCATAAAGGAAAGATGAGGAAATTGAGTAGGCAGTGTTGGGTCAGAAGAGGCAATTCTAAATAAGATAGTCTGGAAAAACTCCCTTAAAAAATAGTATCTGAGCAATGCCCTAAAGATAGTGAAGAAGAGGGTAAGTGGAAAGTAAAGGAAGAGATTTTCAGGGAGTGGTCTCTCTAGTTCTGTGGTTCCCAACCTTTTTCCACTTGTGTATCCCTTTTAAACCCATTTCTATAAATTGTACCCCTTGTTTTTAAAATAGCTGCTTTTAAATACTGACACTTATGTTCAGTGCCTAGCTTAATGTAAAATAGTGGAAATGAGGTTAAGTTAGGAAAGAAAAATTACTACACTAAAAGCACAAACCACAGATTTAATTTTACAATATTTATAATACAGTTAAATATTGTTACTGATTATTTTTTGCACAACCCTGAATAGCCCAGCATGCATCCCCAGGAGTTACACATACCACTGCTTGGGAACTGATGCAAACCTAGTGGCTAGATGTTAAGGCTTGGGTATTTATTATAATAATTTGGTTTTTATCATGAGGAAGATGAGAAACATTGAAAGATTTTTCTGTTTTGTTTTCAGTCAAGGGGTGATGTGATCTCACACATTTTTCAAATATAATTCTTGCTCATGTTTTGAGAGTAAATCATTTAAAGATGAGCAAAGTTTGAAGCTCTTGCAATATTCCAGGCAAGAGGTAATGGTAGCTTGGACCAAAGTGGTAATGGAGAGAATGGTGAAGCACGGTGAGATTACAGATATATTTTGAATGCTGAGCCAACAGAATTTGCTGACAGATTGAATGTGAAGTATTGCTCAAAAGACAGAATGACGACAGTACTATCTTATTTCAAACAGTACATATGGTCAGCCTACTGACACCTCAAATTTAGCCCAGTGAGACTAGGCTGAAAATTGTACCATTTGAAATGGGACAGTACTGTTGTTTTGTGTCCTGTTTAAAACAGGACACCTGATCACCCTACCAAAAGATGATTCCAAAGATTTTGTTCTACTCAATCGGAAAAATGTGGAATTAGCATCTACTGAATTAGAGCTGAGCAATTTTGGAGAAAAGATCAGGGATTGCTTTGGAATATATACAGTTTGATATGCTTATTAGACATCTAAATAGAATTGTAGAATACACAGTTGGGCATACAAGTCTGGTCTTGGGGAAAGATTGGGTTGTAGCTATAAATATAGGACTATTTAAGATATTGATAATAATTAAAACACTGGGACTCAATGGGAGCACCAGAAGAGTGAATGTAAATTTATTTAAAATGTAGTTAGCTATTTAGCAAACACATATTCCAGTACTGCTCGTAGTGTTCTGCAAGTATTAATTCATTTAATTCCCATAACTATAGAAGATAGGCACTATTATTTTCCCCTTTTCACAAATGAGGAAACTGAAGCCCAGAGAGGTTAATTAACTCACCCAAGGTTGCAACTAAGTGGTAAATCTACCATTTTTAGCCAAGGCTGTCCAGATCTAGAGTTCTTGTAAGAGAAGAAATGTGATCTAAAGGCCTTGAGGCTTCAGGCACTACGTTTAGAGGTCTGGGAGATGAAACAGAAGTAATAAATCTTATTCATAGCAGGTAACATATTTTACTTTTCCAGAGCAATTCTAACTGTGTTCAGGGGGAATAAATATACTAATGTTTTGTTTCCCTTTATACTTTTGTATATTTTCTATGATAAGTACATATTAACAGACTCAGAAAAGATTGAATTAAAATAATAGAACCCGCAGTTATTTTCTAAATCTGGTTTCAATGGATCCAGATCATTCTCTTTGCAACAAAGCTAACTGAGAAGATACAATGAAAATCATTACCAAAAAACCTGAAGTGAAACTCTCTGCTTGAGATATGAATAGTTACCATAAAATTTATTGTCCAAAGAAGGATCCTGAGAGTAAAAGAGAGAACTATTCATTATATTAATACACTGACAACAGGCTTAGGTTAGGACTACATTAGACATACCTATAGTAAGTTTAGGCACCTCAGGTGACTTCTTTCTTTTTTTTTTTTTTTTTTTTTATCTTTTCACATTTATAGAGAGAAATTATCTTTTTGTCTTCAGTGCATATTTATTTCTATTTTACTTTTGACAGATAGAGAGAGAGACAGAGACAGAGACAGCTAGAGAACCGAACTGTGGGAACTCCCCAGTTCAGCACGTGGGTCCTGCCTGGGCCAGAGCCGGGATTCGATCCTCGGTCCTCGGGGCCTCAAAGCGAGCGCTCAACCCGCTGAGCTGTCCCGGCTTTCCCCGACTTCTTTCTTAAGAACAGAATTTATATGAATACAAGAGAACAGACATTTAATTGGTCTGCGCACACTACCAACCATTGTTGCCACCTTCTTACTGTTTATTGTATGTTAAATTTACTTACTAAGTTTATTATTTATTTGTCATTGTTTTGTGTTTTTTGTTGTTGTTGATGTTTGTTTTTTATTAACTACTGTTTAGAAATGGACATCTATCTGCAAACAGAACACTACCTGCACATTATTACATATGTGTACTGGAGATACCCTACTGGGGGCTCATCAGTCCTTTGGATGAGAAATAATAATACAGGTTTCAGTTCTTTTGATGACTAAAACCTCACTTTAAAGACTTGAAAAAAAATATTAAAAATGTTAAGCATAAGTGAAACCTCATAAAGCATCATTTCACATGGTGATTAAATATATTTATAATTATTAAAAAGAATTCTCTTAATACCTATTTTAACTTAAATAAACTGGAAAAGCAAAAAAAATCTGCGTATCCACTTCTACTTACTAAGCTATTTTTAGTATTACAGAAATACTAACTTTGGTGTGTAACGTGCAAGATGGAATGGCAAAATGGAAAGACAAGGGAATATACTGTACCTTGTTTTACCTGTAAGGAACACACACCTGACAAAAGGCAATTTTCACATCCAAAGTTGGTTCACTGCAGTAGTACAATAAATGGAGGCTCATAAATACCTACAAAAGAAAAGGGGGGAGTGAATTTCCAAATAACATCATTATTCATCATTGAATAGTATAAATTGTAATCTGAATTACATACAAGGTATTCCACATACTTCTTATGCAGACCATTACTTGATACTTCTCACAAATTTGAAATATTAAATAACAAAATAAGATTAAAATGTCCTATCTTCTAAAACAATGAATGCTATCATAATATAAAAAATAAAGACTAGGCATAAGAAATTTGATATACTTAATAAGTTGAAGTTAAATACGTACATCCTATTACATAGCAATATCATTTCTAGGCATCTGATTCTTAAAACTTTTAAACATATGCTCAAGAAGGTATACATAGATATACCTATATCTATATATCTATATCTACATCTATATATATTAGAATAAAGGGATCATGAAATAAAATGTAATTTATAATAGAATTACATCCAGGACTTGGAATAACTAAATTAGAGCTTAAGGTAACAGCATAGATAAATTTTTCAGACATGATGTTGAATGCTAAAATAAAGTATTAAAAGGGTATGAAGATAATATTATTAGCATAAAATTTTAATTATACAATAAAAAGGAATGAATGATTGATAGGCACAGTGACATGTGTAATTCTCAATTATGCTGCATGAGAGCACCCAAACACAAAAGAAGGCATACTGAATGGTTCCATTTTTATAAAATTCTAGACAAAAAAAAAATAATTATTATTATACAAAATGTATACTTTAGTATACTTCAAAAGCATACAAAGTGATTTGTATGAAAAATGCATTGTTTTGTTGTATAACCATAAAATATGAACTACAAGAAAATAGCATATTATATTAACATTTGTTTAATCTTGGTGTTAAGTACAAAGATTTCAATTATATTATTTTCTGTACGTTCGAAATATTTTGTAATTCTATAAAGTTTGAAGAAAAGGATAAAATTTATCTAAGGGTGGAAAAGCTACATTAGGCACTGGTTACTTGGGAATGAGAAGGCAGCATCAGAGAAAGTCAACTGAAATCTTATTTGGTTCAATTAAATACACTGTGTGCAGGACACAATCCTGTGAGATTAAAAGATTTTAAATCCATTAGTCACACAGACTTGTTTTGGCAATATAGATGATTAGATAGCCTATAAAACCACTCTGAAAGCAAAAGTTGAAAAGTTATATGAAATATATAAACTATCTTTTTAAATGCATAAGATATCTTTTTGAGCTGTCAAAAACAGGTAAGAAAAATTCTGAGATGCTGTAACAATGTGAGAGAATCCATGCAGAGAAGTAAATGAGCTGAAGCTACAACTTGTCCCCAGGCCATCTGCTAACAGCTGAAGACAAGAACTTCGGTTTTTAAAGGGTAGCATGCAGAGTACAGGAAACGAAGCATAGAACCTGTCTATGGTGGGAAGTCACAATGGAGACCCCTGCAAAAAGTTTATGATAGGAAGTTTTAAACAAACCTCTGGGGAATGCAAAATAATCTCCAAAGAAAGGTTTAAATTGGAAAAAAAAAAAATGTTTTACATCAGAACTTATGCAGATTTTTAAAATTTAAGGAAGAATTAAAGAACAATATGTAAGGCATTCCCGAAGATGAATAAGGTGGCTATTTTTCTGTGGGCAGTGGGGAGGGAATTGCTCTACCGAAGTTCAAGATTTATTATAAAGCTCTAGTAACTAAAGATATGTGAGGTTGATACAAAGACAGACTATCAATTGATAGAATTGAAAGGCCAGAAACAGACATGTGCATACATGGAAAACTGACTATGTTATATTATGTTAATATAGTCAGTTAAAACTGATTAAAGATATCTGGGGAATAAAGAAACTGTGCATTAAATCCTGCTAAGACAACTGGTCATGAATATGGGGGAAGGGAAGAAAGAGAGGACATTCCCATTAGGAGACAATTCTCTCTGGGCCTCCCACATTTCTGCATCTCTTGCAAACAGGAGCACTGGCTGTCTTTATTCCATATAATCTTCTTAAAGATGGTTATACACCAAACAGCTTTGGAAGAGAAAAATATCTGGAGATATCAATCTGGAGTGAAGGCCAAGTTTTATTACTTTTCAGTATAATATAGAGAAGGTGTCCTTTGGGGCAAAAGTCAGGCATTATAAAAGATTTACATTCCCTACGGTTGGGGTTCCTCTTCTATAACATAATTGAAAGTGCAGTAATTAGTGACCTGACCCTTTTTTGAGTCACACTGTGGATATTGGAGCCATAGAAATTGGCTATTGATTTGAATTATAAAGACTTTTGTATGTGACCCAGGAATATTTGCCAGTATACACGAAATTGTGGCAGGCTAACTTGTTAGCTTGCAAGTAGGGTAACATCTCAGACTCTTCAGAGTTTTTGAAAATCCCTACCTCATGTTGTGCACACAAACAATTTCAGATGGATTAAAATTTTTGGGAAGGGACAAACTTTAAATATTATAAAAGAAAATGTAGTTGATGACTGAGAAATGCATCATAAATAATATATAAACATGCTGAATTATACAGAAAATTGTTGATAAAATAAACTATTTAAAATTTATTATTTCTGTTTATGAAAAGATATAATGGAGTAATAAAATAGTCCACAAATTTAGAAAAGATATTTGAAATATATAAGATCAATGGAAGATATATCCAGAATCTACAGAGTTCCTAAAAAACAAAGAACCCAATAAAATGGGCAAAAAATACGGAAGACATTTCACAGAAAAACAAAACACATAAATGGGACCATAAATATATGGGCCCATAAATATATGTGTAAATTAATACAACATTGACATATATTTTACCCATCAAATTGGAAAAACTGAAAAGTGTGATAATATTCAGTATTTGTAAGATGGTTGATCAAATGGGAATATTTATACAGTGCTGATAGATACAGGTTTGGCAATTGGAATGACGCAATTTATGGGGAAAAGAGCATTATTTATAATGAACTTAAGCATAATACACCACCCAGTACTTCCACTTCTATACATACTCCCAGAGAAACGGTTTAGTTTTACGATTAATACCAGGATACACGTAAAAGTCAGTTCACTAAAACATTGTTGTAGTATTTAAATCAGCCAATCTATTTAGGAAAACAACAAATATTCACAGAGAGAATTAAGAATAAATAAATCATAGTATAGTCATTTAATGGAATATCATATAGGAATGGAATCACTGAATAAAGAAACAAGTATCAACATGACAAAATATTATAAACATGTCAAACAAAATGAAAAAATGTATGGTTCGTTTCATTTATGAAAGTTCCAAAATTTATATAACTAAACAATTTATTATTTAAGAATACTTTTTTTGCTCTGATAAAACTATAAAGAAAAGTGAAAAAACAGAAAGTACAAAATTCAACATTGGAAGGCTCTCCTGGGAGGGGGAAAAACCATGGAGAGGGGACATGCAGGGATTTTCAAAGGTATTCATTATGACTGATTCTTCCAGCTAAGTGGTGAAGGCAAGCATGTTTGTTTCAGAATCATTCTTTAAACCCTACATATATTAAATATATGTTATTTGATATACCTGGAAATATTTCATAATAGAATGTTAAAGTGACACAAGGAAATTGTGATCCTTCATTCTTTTGCTGGGCATTGTTGTCTATGCAGACGCCTTGAACCAAAACACTCAGCATAGCCACTAATAGGAAATAATCTTTTTTTTAAAGATTTATTTTATTGTTTTTGACAGAGAGAGACAGAAAGAAGGGTGAGAACCCAGAGCAGTCTCCATAGTTGTACATCATTAGTTTTTAATATAGTTTCACTGCACAGGTGGGTGCGGGGCTGCATGGGGCAGGAACTGGGCCAGGGGCCTCCCACATGGGAAGCTCACTTGGGTGAGAACCGTAGTGGGGACATACCCCAGTTGAGCATATGGGACTGCATGGGTCAGGGCTGGAATATGATCCTTGGACCCTGGGGCTGCAAGACGATTGCTTGACCACCTGAGCCATCCAGCATCCTCTGAAAATGATCTTGAGAAGAAATGCTGGAAATAGTAAACCAGGACAATAGAACTGTGTGTTTGATAAAACCATTAAACAACTAAATGAAGAAATTCTGGGTGTTTTCTACTTCTAAACTTTCTGTTAAATGTAGGCTGATCATAAGTATGTTTTTAAACATGAGAGTGCTGTTTTTTTGGTGTGTGTATTTTTTTTTTCTTTTCATATTTTCTGACCATGTTGTCCTTTTAATATAAATTTTAAAATCAATTTTGTCCCATTTTTTTATTTTTGGTAAAAACCTAAACATGGGTTGTTTATGTATCATAAGGCTCTATGTTAACCAATGGGTGCAGTAAAACTACTAGTGTGATGAAATAGGAAGTTCCATTTACTTTACCCAATCAGGGCCAAGCTTTTTGAGCTAGAGACTATCAGATGCTGTCTCCTTGCTTGTCTACTGCTTTGGGTAATTCAAGAAGAAGTCACTAAGCCCCAGTCAACATGTGGGAGGCAACGAGAGTCTCGATGCACAGGAACTACTGAACAGGCTCACCTTATACATATTTTGTAAACTCTATAACACATTGATGTCATTTTTACTTTAAATAGAAATTGTATTTTTAAAATAAGGAATTATAAAAAAAATACTTTACATTTACTCACATAATTTCAGTTATAGTCCTTGCACACCTTTCTTTAAGTTTATTTTTATACTATAAATGGTATTTTAATTTTATTTCCATTTATCAAATTCTCATTTCTAGCATTTAAAATATGTTGTTTCTATATTGTAACACATAGATGAAATACTGTAGAATTGTACACCTGGAACCTACATAATTTTTACTAATCAATGAAACCCTAATAAATTTAACAATTAAAGTAATAAAATAAAACAAAATAAAATATGTTGTTACATTGTTGTTTTATTATCTTGTAGCATATGTATTAAGTGGTGAATTGTTCTCCCAGCCACTCTTCAACCTTTTCCTCACTTCTCATAGCACTTCGTTTGCACTTTTACTATAAATATCTTATAATATTTTGACTTTTTATTCATGTCTGTTCCATAATATATTATTACTTTCTCACAGAAAATGTTTATGTTTCATTCATGTTCTCCAGCCCAGGGCCCAGAACTATTCTTAGTACCTAGCTAATGTCGAGTAAATGTTTGTTAACAAAAAGAAAATCAGATTTAAAAACTTATTTTTCTTTTCTAATATAAATCTAAGTCTTTTCATTATCTCCTTATATTGAGACCTAGGAATTTCCAATAAATTTGAGGGTAATAAATTAGAAGTAAGAAGTTTGCAGTAGTGGAAGTATGAAAAAGTCTACAATGATGACCTCAAAAATGCTACCCAGCAGGGCTTAGTTCTATTCTGCTTAACTGGATGTGTGGGAAATAATAGCATTCAGCCTGCCACCTGAAATGAACAGTGTATGTTGATTTTTAATGCATTAATAATCTTGCTCTAAAAGGCAAGTATTCTGACCTTCCCTGATTTGCACAATGAAGACTCCAAATTAGCACCATGACTACTAAGTCACCCAGTCACTGAAGAACCTTCTTCTTGTTCCACAAAGGGACATTAAAAGAAAAAGAATGTTCAGTATGATAATGTCAGTGAATTACAGAAAACTAGTTAGGTAATTATATTTTTTCTTGGTAGCATTACAGAGAGTATTTTGCACCACTGCATAGAAACAACATAAATGTCAGGGTATTATCTGGATATTAGTGTAAAATGGAATTAGTGACATTATCTTAGTGTAATATAGGACTTGCAAGTAGCTTGAAAAGGGAGGGGATGATAATTAAGGAATTTAGTGCTTTCAATTACTGGTTGTTCTTCTGGGAAAAACCCAGTATGTACATTCCTTGCTATGTGCTATACTGAGTTTCTCTTCATTACATGCCTATACCAGTTAATGGCTACTCTGGACAAAACAATAGGTCAAGTCATATGAATAAGATACACTTAAGAATTTATTAGGCTGAACTGGTGCACAGCCTATGGAAACTAGTGCACAGATGCTATAAAAGAGTGTAACTACAATGTGTTTTAATAGCTTAGATCAATACTTAAATCATTTTGTATGTGACATGTGCCAACTAAACCACAGGAGTTTTGAGAACCTTGATAGATGCAAAAAAAAATCTAATTGTTCTGGGCAAGTCCAGACTCCCATGGTTTGTAACTGAAACGTAACACATACAAGAGAAAAACCAAATGAACTATTAATTACAAAAAAATTTTTAAGGTTCAACCGTTTCTAAGCTAAATTGGTATTTAATAAACTCATTAATTTTTGTATTTGTTACATATCAAATTTATTACAAATTACTCTCTTACCAGTCTACAAGCATATGTACATTATTAGAATATAAAAGCATTATTAATTACAAAAAACACTTTTTTTCCCCTATGGCCAAAAGAATTCTCCCAACTATGTGAAAAAAAAAAAAGTGAAAAAGTAAATAGTAAATATACCTTGAAACTAGTAATTACCTTTTCAAGTGCTGATATAGAAAATGGAATCAAATTTAATTTTCTATTAAGAACTACGCATATGCTCACTTTAGGACACTAATAAGTCATTAGGTCCATGAACTATTATTTAGAATAGGGTTCAGCAAACTGTGGCCCATGAATCAAATTCAATTCACCACCTGTTTTTTTAAATATATTTTAATTGGAACCCAACCATCCATTAGTTTACATATTACCTGTGGCTGTTTTCACACTATTATGGCAGAGATGAGAAATTGTTTCAGGAACTGGATGGCCTACAAAGCGTAAAATATTTACTATCTGTCCCTTAATAGGAAAATGTTTCTAACCTGTCATTTAGAACAGTCCACCCATTAACATCTAGAAATACATCATTAGCTTCAGCATAAAGGCAAAAAAAAAAAAAAAAAAAAAAAAAAAAAAAAAAAAAAAAAAAAAAAAAAAAAAAAAAAAAAAAAAAAAAAAAAAAAAAAAAAGTCTCAAGTCATAAGTATATAAATACATAAAATACTTTCTAATGAATAATTTAAACAAATACTATCTCCTCCCATGGTTTATCACTGAAATGTAACGTGTACATTTTTCAAGAAAGACTGCCGGTGGTTTTCTGGTGTTGACTATGACAATTAGAAATTTATTGTGCACATCTCTTCCCAACTCCATGATTGATGACACTTCATCTTGATGAGAGAATTGCTTAAAATTGGCTACAGCAGAAATATTTACACCATGGATATTGGCAAATATTATAAATCAGTACTTTTTTTCAGAGAACTGGTGATTACATGTACTAGCATACCACTAGAAGTTACTAGGTACCAGAAATGAAAGAAAAAATTGAAAGATGAACCACAAATTTCCAGGAATATCACAAGAAAAGAAAGTAAACACCACAAGATTCATCAGATACTATAAAAGAGGTATTACCACCATTAAAACTTATATGAGAAAAGAAAAATAATTATAATTCTAAAGAACACAGGTAGGATTGGGTAAAATAATTAAATACAATAAGAAACAAATGCTGCAATTAGAAGAATGATTAGATTTGAAAATAAACTAAACAGAAGTCGTGGAAAATGTAGCTTTTAAATTAAAAAGCCTAATAGGTTAAACAGGCTAAACAGAAACAGGTGAGCTAATGAACTGGAAGGAAAATCACAAAAAATTTATCACAATAATGAGATGGAAAATATAAAAATATGAAAGATTAAGAGATACAGACTATGGAATAACAAAGTAAAATAATGGGAGTTCCGAAAGGAGCAGAGCAATATATAGAATGGAAATAGAATGGGCAAGTGGAATCTTTGAAGTGATAATGACAGTTAATTCTCCTGAATAGCTGAAAAACATAATGAAGTCCTTAGAAGAATAAATGTATGCCCAGAAATATTATCAATGACTGTACAATAACCAAACAGTGATTAAATCTTAAAAACAACTAAAAATGAATCAGAATCCACATCAAAGAATAATTAGACTAAAGGCAGACTGATGGGTATAAAAATAAAATATTCAAGTAGAAAAAATAGCATTTTAGAAACAAGCTGATTTGAGACTTGTTTCTCAAGTGCTATTTTTTCTACTTGAAAATAGAATCAATATGATGAGAATAATAAAACATACAAACAAAAGAAGATTGGTTTATTATCAGCATATAATGAAAAGTAAAGTTCTTTAATTTTAATGAAAGATATTCTATTTTTGAGGGCCAAAACATAGTATGACTCGCAATCAGTTGGAAGATAATTCATTATCATTAGAGTTTACCACAAAGTCAAATGACACAAATTACACAAAGTCATTAGTACAAAATAGTCCCCATACAAAATGGCTATTAAAATTCTTTTTAAAGGTTTTCAGTTAAATAGCAAATAAATTAAGAATAAGATACTATTTACTTATAAAACTGTCAAAGTTTTTTGATTAATATTCAATGCAGAGAAAAAAAAAATACCCTGCTACCTTCCTTCCAGACATCTATTTCTCTCAATACCTCTCTTCTATCCAACTTAAAATAAGCACTAAATAAATATTTGTTGAATGAATTAATAAATGTTGAAAGTAATAATTGGTACAAAGTTTGGGGGTAGGTAGCTTGACAATATGGTATCCAATTGCTTAAAAAATGAGTTTAAAATTTAAATCATTCCATACTTAAGAATTTCCACTAACGATATCAAGTTCCTGTAAAAAATTAATCTAAAAGAATTTTACCACAGCATTATTTATAATAAAATAAAAGAAAAACTAAATGTTCAATAAAAATGGATTAATAAAATAATTAT
>PVKE010015390.1:0-33545 GCA_004027555.1 Craseonycteris thonglongyai
GGTCCCCGGCGCTGCAAAGTGAGCGCCTAACCCACTGAGCCATCCCGGCTTCCCCTACCTTTGCTTTCTAATATACTGTTTTTCTATTTAGAGACCAGAATAACTTTATTAAATTGGAAATCATATCACTTCCCATTCTGCTAAAATCCTTTTAATGACTTCGATTTCAAATGTATTAGATAAATCCCTTAATAGAAAAAGCCAACACAGCAAAAATTAGTGACTTGAATAGCTTTATATATAAGCACAGAAATTTAATCATAATTTATAAGGATGTGTCTGTCCTTAAAGAATACGCTAGATTTAGAAAGCTTCTCTGATTAATTTTACTAAATATTTAAAGATGAAAATGGTATGTCCTCACAAACACTTCTAAAAAATGAAATGTGAAGTAGTACTTTTCAACTCATTTTATTAGGCTAGCAGTACTTTATGCCAAATACACAGAAAGATATTTTAAGAAAGAAGGAGAATGGGAAGAAGAAAGGGAGAAAGAATTGATGGAAAGTGGGAGGGCTGAAGAGAATAAAGAAGAGAAGGAACAATTACAGATAAATATTCTACATAAATATAAGTGCAAATTAAAAAAAATATTAGCAATTTGATTTTAGCAATATATTAAAAATGTAATGCAAACTTAACAAAATATCAGGTTTAATTTTAGAAATAAACAGCTGATTCTAAAATTCATTTGGAAAACTAAAGGGCCTACATATAATTGCCCAAACTATTTAAAAAAACAAAAACAAACAAACAAAAGAAATGAAGGACTCACACAATCTGATGTCAACACTTATGAGTATATACATATATGATCAATTATAATAATTTTAACAAAAATGCCAACATAATTAAAAAGAAATGATAGCCTAGAAAAATAACATGCATATGTTAAAATAATTAATAAACATTGACTCATTTGTCACATTGCATATGGTTTAAAAATGAATCATAAGTTATTATATAACAAAAACTTTAAAATTTGAAAGGAAAATATAAGATAATCTTTATTACTTACTCTCTGTTTCTCTCTGAATGAGGTCTGACAATTAAGTTTGCAAACTTGCCACCTTGTACTTACGTTGGCAAACTACTTGGTAAGGTTTCATCACCTTGGTATATCAGTATCTCACAGCTGTGCTCGTGTTGATATATGGTGGTGTCCTGCTGAGTGCCGTTCATTTTTGTTGTTGCATGTTTCTGTATGTTGTTGCAAGAATGTCAGAGCTTGTATTAGAGCAATGAACAAATATTAAGTTTCTTGTTAAACTTTGCAAGAGTGGAAGTGAAATCATGTTAATCCAAGTTTATGGGGATAATGCTATGAAGAAAATGGCAATGTACAGGTGAATTAAATGTTTTTTTTTAGGGAAGAGAAAGTGTCAATGATGAAGAGAGGTCAGGGCATCCAGTAACCAGTAGAACTGATGAAAACATGGCAAAAATTTGTTAAATTGTGAGTCAAAATCATCCGCTGACTGTGAGAAGCATAGCAGAGCAAGTTAGCATCCATAGAGAAACAGTTAGGAAAATCTTCACTGAAAATTTTGGTGTGAGAAAGCTGTGTGCAAAACTGATCCCGAGGAAGCTCACCTATTAGCAAAAGCAAAGGACAGTTGAAGTTTGCCAAAACCTTTTGGAGAAGCAAGACAATGTTTTGGACCATGTTATCATTGGTCATGAAACATGGATGTACCTAGTACAACCCTGAAACAGTGTTCAAGTGTACAGTGGACAATGGAAGTCAGCCAATTCTCCACAACCAAAAAAAAATTCTGTCAGTCCAAATGAAGAGTCAAAACAATGTTGCTAAACTTTTTTGATATCTGAGGGATTATTCGTTATGCATTTTTACCAACTGGACAAACAGTCAACCAAATTCACTATTTGAAAGTGCTGAAAAGGCTGTGTGGAAAAGTTAGACAAAAACAATTTGAACTTTATGCTAGCAACTCACACGATGTACCAGCTCATAGGACACTGTCTGTGAGGGAGTTTTTATCCAGTAAACAGATATTCAGAAATCATAATATTTATCTATCTATTCACCCTTTCTACTCATCTGTTCTTGCTTTACCTGAAGATAAAGAAAATATTGATAGGAAGACATTTTGATAACATTCAGGACATCAAGGGTAATATGATGACAGCTCTGATGGCCATTCCAGAAAAAGAGTTCCAAAATTGCTTTGAAGGATGGACTAGGTGCCAGCAGCAATACATAACTTCCCCTAGGGAGTACTTCAAAGGTGACTGTAGTGATATTCAGCAATGAGGCTTGTAGCAGTTTTTCTAGGCTTAGTTAGCAAATGTAATTGTCAGCCCTAGTATATGTGTGCATACCTCCAAATATATATGTATATCTAACGTATACATGTAAGTTTAGTTTTCATGTAAACACACGTATATACACAATATGTGTGATATATTACATATTACTTATATAAACATGCAATATACAAAACACATGCATTTATACAAATATTTGTTTATGAATCATTTTGAAAATAACTTGTAGATATCCTGCATTTTTATAACTAAACATGTCACTGTCATTTTACTAAGTGTTTTGGGGATCCCAGATTCATTCTCTTCTTTGAGAATTCACTGGAAGGGTTAAGAGAACTTAATAGATACAAATTAAACCACTAAAAGAAAAAGGCACATCGAATGGAGTTCAGGAAAGACCACACAAAGCTTCCAGTCGTCCTTTGTCAATGGAGTCATGCAGACAGCACTTAATTCACTTGACCACAGTATGTAATGACATCCAGAGCATTGCTAACCAGGGGAGCTGACTGAATCTTTGGAGTCTAGTGTTTCCATTGGGAGGTCAATCACTTTAGGCAGGGAACACAGATGTGACTAACTTCAGTTACTCTGTTTCCTGGTTACTTTTACATTAATCTACTGTCAATATTCCAATTCTGTCAACTGACCAAGTCATATTCTTTAGAGTAATTATTTTCCTCCATTACAGGATCAGGTTGTAAGATCAGGTATTGCCTTTAGTTGTTAATTTTTAAAATCTCTTTTGATTTGAAACAGTTTAAACAGTCTTTCTTGGTCTTATGTTTTGTTTTTAGGATTATTTATTTACTTATTTTTTACATTTTTTTTATTGTTAAATTTATTTAGGTGACATTTATTTGTAACAGTTACATAGTTTCCAAGTGTAGAACTCTGCATTACATCGTCTGTGCATTGTAATCTTGGTCGTTTTTAACAGCATTACTTTTTAAAATAATATGCCTATCTTCTTTTATTTAAATATCTCATGTTGAGTTTGCTGATACTTTATTTTATGTAGTTTATTCTCAAACAAAACACTTCATACATGTCATTGTGTCATTCTCAGGGTAAGCTACTCAGAAACCATAATATCTATCTATCTATCTGTCTATCTATGTATCTATCTATATATCTATCTAACCATTCATCCATCCATCCATCCATCCATCCATCCATCCATCCATCCATCCATCCATCCATTACCTATCTATCCTTTTGCTGATAGTCACTTTGGTCCTCTGGTTAAGGTGTTGTTCAACTTTTCCACTGTATTGATAGGATTTATGCTTGCAATCATAAAGTGATCTGTATTAAGAAAATTTAAACCTGTATAATCACCCCATCCCCCATCATGAGATTTAGTTGTTATTGTGGAGTGGATAATACACCTTCTGACTTTGGTTTACTAAAATGCTAATGGATTAAAGAAAATAGTAAGGCAAAACAATGAAATAATGGTGCCGTCCTTATGGATTTTATTTTTAGTTCCACACAGGAGAGAAGTATGACTTTGAGCAAGTTTATTTCTCTCTATATAAAACAAAAATAATAATTACATCTAGTTAATATGAGTTTTGTAAGAACTAAATTAGTAAAAAATGCAAAATAGCTAGCTTTTTATAAGTAAGTTTTTATTTTATTTATTTATTTATTTATTTTTGAGAGAGAAAGAGAGATAAAGATAGAGAGATATACAGAGACAGACAGAGAACTGAACTGGGGGAACTCCCCAGTTCAGCATATGGGTCTGCATGGGCCTGGGCCGGGATTTGGTCCCCAGACCCTGGCGTTGCAAAGTGAGTGCTTAACCCACTGAGCCATCCCAGCTTCCCTAGCTAACTTTTTGAATTGATACAGTTCTTATTAAATTTCAGCACCTATTATGAATATTTGTTATAGCTATTGTTAAAATGATTGTTTGTAAATATTAAAATTATTTGAATTTTCCTTTTGCTTCATTTTTTTTTCAAACACTAATTGAAATATGTAGGTGAATCAAGTTAACAGAACACGAAACTGCTTCTGTAATAGAAGTTTTGGAACAATATATAATTTTATTGTATCCAAAGATACAATAATATGAATGGGTTGACTTGTATTTTTTGAGAGAACAATCCGGTTTTCTTCATTCTCGTAATAAATGTGGGATATGGTGCTATCACAATCATACCATTTCCTCTGAGTATGCTTTTCAGGAACTCTTAATCTTCCAATGCCAAGAAACTTTAATTAAAAAGGATCCTATTAGCAGTTTGCAAAGAATTTAATGAGTTAGACTACTGACATCTCAATATGAATTGGGCAAAAGTATTTAAATCGATAAAAAATGACTATAGAAACTTCTCTTAGAGTTTACTAAAAGTTCTTATACTATAAAGGTCTCATCTCTATTAAAGTTGGACTTCTGATACCACAGTTCTCTTAAATGGCTCACTTGAATGCCAATGGGAGGTCTTCAGAGTGTGTTATTCAAAGCAGTATTTCACAATAGCAAAATTGAATTCAATCTTTGAAGCATTTTCATTATTTATTAGTATTCCTTTCAACTTTCCATTTGTTGTCCTACCACCAATATTAAAAAATATATATTATTACATAATTTTTTCTGATAGTTTTTTTTCTAGTGTGAAGAATTGACATGAGTGGAATCATTTTTAAATAGAGCCAGAAGCTGCTCAGAGAAGCTGCTTAAATGTCTTGTTCCTCAAATTTTTGTGATGTCTGAACTGGGCAAAAAAATTTTGGACTGGACCAAACCAACATTGTCTTTCAAACAATTGTGTGCAAAGCTAACAGTAAAGCAGATGTCCTGACTATAAGACTGATAATTGTGGACACTCTTTAGAATTAGGAGCCAGCCATATATAGCTAAAGAGTAACTCAGTTTGTCAAGACCAATCAAAATTCCTTTCCTCTAGTCATGTAATGATTTCCTTTCATTTTCTCATAAAACCTCCTTGCGTTCATTCTGTAATTGGGACACAATTTGGGTCTCTGCCTGTATCTGTGCTCACCTCACATGATTACCTTGTGTGTGTGTGTGATAATGCTTAAGTTTTACTGTCTTTGCAAATTTTCAAGTAGTTAATATAGTATTATTAACTATAGTAAGCATGCTGTACATTCACTCCCTAGAGTTTATTCACCTTGTAAGTGAAGGCTTGTATCCTCTGACCAGCACCTCCCATTTCTCTACCCAGCCCCTGGAAACCACCATTCTATTGTCTGTTTCTACATGAATGTTAAGTTTTTTATTTGTGTTTGTTTGTTATATTTCTACCCCACTCTCCTGTTTAATTGACTATATTGATGAAATACATATATTCTAGTGCTATTAATTGGAAAGATAAGTTGAATGTAACTCTTTAGAGTGAGGATAATATTCTTGAGGGATTGGGGTTTCATCTGTTCTATCCATATGCCTTGCCTAGTCTGAGTGATGTCCTGTAATGGATCATTTAATTGACCACAACTTTTACCACTCCCGGTTTTGTTGCAGCTACTGATTCAATTATTTATCCTGTATTCTTATTCCCAGGAAACACTTGAGTTTATTACTCTGGTTAAAGTGAGAAAATGTACATTAAAATATAACAAGGAGAAATTTTAGTATGCAAGGGTATTATTCTTTATGTTTCCACTTAGATTAATTCCATAGACTTCTAGATTTATTCAAGGGAAGAAAATATGACAAGTTAACATCTATAAAATACTTTAATAATTATTTTTTTGTTTAGGAGAATAACATTACACACCCTATTTTCTGTAGTGTTCCTGAACAACGTAGTATGTTAGTTTATACAGAGACTTGAGTTTGTCTATAACTTTAATATTTCACTATTAGAAAATTTCTCTAAAAGCTGTTTCTCAGAATTTACTTTGAAATAAATCAATAACATTCAAGTATTTTCCAGATTAAAGCACTTTTTGTCTTAGTTTCTAAGGATGGTTCCTGGAAACCATATTTTTACTATGCAATTCTGGCTATAGCTGATTGAATGAGAGATAGATATCCACAAACAAACAAACAAGAAAAACCCAACAACTCTTGTCCTAGGAATTTATAGTCTAAGTTGAGTCTTTAAACTGGGAGTATTTGAACCCCAGAGGAGTGAGATGGACATCTACTTTGTGCTTGGCAAAGCAGAAAAAAATTAGATGCACGGGGAAAAAAAAATCACTAGAGAGAAAAATCATAAATGAGGAGCCAGGTGGTAAAAGTAAGAAAAGTATACTCTGTGACTTGGATGCTGCTGTTATTTTCTCTTCTAAGCCTGAAGAGTCTTATTTGTAATTTATGTCTTTGTGTTTCTCAGAATGAATTGCTATTGTTGCTGTTATTAAGCCAGTCTGAATAAGTTTCATTAATTATACCCGAGGGATCTTTTATTCGGGACACTTACCATTAATTTACTCTGTATCATCAGGAGTAAGTAATGATCTCTTTATTTTGTTAAATCCAAACAAAACAAGATATTTGTGTTCAAGAAACTGACAAGAATTTGGGAGTTGGAGTGTCATCTTTGGAATTTGCTACAATGACACATGGCTTTTTACAAAAGTAAAAACAAAGTTCTCATTGTGAATGTTCATTTAAGTTTTCTAAATAAAGCTACTAGATTTGAATTTTTTTTAATTGCTAAATTTATTAGGATGATATTGGTTAGAAAATATTATGTAAATTCTTAGGTGTACGATTCTATAGTATTTTGTTTATTTGTTACAATATGTGTTCTCTGCCCAGGAGTCAGCTTTCTTTCTATCACCATATATTTAGCTCTCCCTTCCTCCTCTCTAGGTCTGATTTTAAATAAATATTTCCATACATACTTATTCATGCCATCTTTATTAACATTTGATTGGATAATAATTACTGATAGAATAAAGTTGAAAAGCAGAACCTCTGAACCCAGACTATGTGAGTTTGAGATCTTGGTTTTGTATCTTATTACCTAGTAGTTTTTTGGAGAAAATTACACTTTTTATCTGAGAAATGGGAATATGGTATTATCTACTTTACTAAAATATTATAAAAGATAAAAGAGTTTATAAACCTAAAACCCTTGAAGCCATGATTCTTATAGTTTAGGAGCTTTGAAATTAATTGCTTTGTGATTGCTTTTTAGTTGAATATCATTAGAGAAAATTTATTTTTTAAATGACGTAAAGATAACATTACCATGAAGTAGACACCATGTGGAGAAAGAAACAGAGTATGCAAACATTTACTTCCTAAGTAAAGAAACAGTTGTACCCAAGGGACTGCAGAGAATATATTAGTACTTCATAATTTTAGCTTCTTACATTTTCTCGAGTTCCAGGATACCCACTGACCATGGTACTTTATTAGCATAATCACTGCTAGCATTTTTGTTGGATTTACTAGGTCAGGGAGTAGTTCGCCTACTAGGTTATACAGCTGGGTACTACTGAATATTTTATGAAAATTACTACTGGCACAGATCATTATTTTCCTGATGAACCTGTAAACCTACAACCTTCAACCTAATTTTCTTCCACGAGTAGCTTAAAGTATGTGAAAGCAGTTCCTTGCTAATAATTGTACACCATTGTTGCCTTTGGAAAATGTATCTCCACCATTGAACCTATTCTGAAAGTCATTAACCCTCAAGACTTGAGTCATTTTTGAATCATCTAAGTTTAATAAGCCCTGTAGGCTCTGGCCACAGTGTTGATAGAAGGTGTGGGGGCTATTCTGGCTTTTAGAAGGTTGAAAGCCTCTATACCAAATGAGGTGCTAATTCTCTTCTTAAAAATCTTTTGCTATCAGTTTTTCATGTACTCAGCAATGTGTGAAATTTAGGTGTCTGACTGCTCTCTGCAGGGGACTCCTTTAATTTGATGTTTGTTCTTATGCTTAAACCCAGCAACCATAGAAGTTCATGCTTTAATTATTATGACAAAATACTGGGAGAATTACATTACCTTCAGTGGCTTCTGGAAGCTTTTTTATTTACTTCATAAGTGACCAGTTTCAATTGCTAATACTTAGCTCACAGCAATATAAACTTATGCAAAATGCTTCTTTTCTTTTCCCCTAATAATTTTTTTTTACTTATCCTTCCATATTATTTTTTAAATATGCCATGAATCTCACATATCTAGTTTTGTTTGTTTGTCTGTTTGTTTGTTTTTAAGATGAGAGATGCATTTCAGAATTATGGTATGATGGTATGTCTTTCAGACTTGCTATTTATCAGTTGTATATTTTTCAGCAAATTAGTTCACTTTTTTCACTCAAGGTGTTTTTTTTTAAAGTGAAGTTTAAGGTGTTAAGATAAAACTTTACAAAAGGCTGTAATTCATTTTTTCTTATCACTTAGTAGTGCATTCTGTAAATGTACCACTTCTTTATCCAGTCGTCTATCAAAGGACACTGGTTTTTTCCACAAACAGATGTTTCTAGTACACAGTCTATATGCCCTTTGTACTGGTCTGGCACCAATACTTGTTTGATTCTTTGCCTGATGGGACACCCAAACATTCACTCCTGCAGTATCTGGAGCCAGTAGCGATCCTGCCTAAATTGGGTTATTATAGATTTTCATAGGCTTTATTCATGGGATATGGTATTGCTAAGAGATGTCTCAAAGTATTTAGTATATTATAGACAAACTCTTCTTTACTTCCATTGTGCCTTCATTGCAACCCAATTTTCCCTTGCTAATCACCCCTAACAGCATAATGACATTTTTCTGTGAGTGTTCAGTCATGAGGATCCAAAACGTCCAAGCAGCAGTCTTAACTCTCTATTCGATGGAGTCATTGTTTCATCTCTTAGTGGAAGAAACTCTTTGCCAGTGAGTCACTAGGTGTAATAATAAGTGGTGCCATGTATACAGATAAGTAATCATAGTATACTGCCCATTTATTTCAGTTAGGGATATACCATGTTCAATGAGCCAATGAATGTTGAGCCAATCAATGAGTTAGACTATTTTGATGACTGCTTTAGCTCCACTATGCATCATGGCAACCACATCACCATTTTATTGGCAATTAAGGTGACACTACTTGGGCCTTGCAACATGGGGTTTCCATAATTTCCATTGCATGCAGGAATCCAGTGTGATGGTAGAATTTTTTCTGTAATATCTGATTTCTGAGATCAGCAACCATAATGCTCTTAAAGGATGCTGGGTCTCCCGTCAAAAATACACTTCTCCTAGGCATGATAAAATTGTGTTATATCCTTCAGAACTTCCCAGAGGACATGAAAACACCTTACCCAATAAATGCTCTCCAGCATTCTAATTTACCCAAGCCTTTGGATACCTTTCTGTATGGTACACTAAAGCAATTTTGGCCTTTCAACTTCATTTAATATAGGCAACCTTTGGGTCCATGATCCTGCCAACTAATTAAATAATCTTAATTTCTGCTTAGTTGGCCCAATCAATAATTTTGGCCTGATTTAACTTTATATTCTTATCACCCTTATAATCCTATACCCCTAAGATCCATCTGCACAAGCACTTTCCAGATTTCTATCTAAGCTGAAAAAAACCATACAGTTTTTATGATGTGAAGCAGCTTCTTCATAAATCATCCTTTGTGCTCTTAACTACTCTTTGGGGTCTGCCAGAGCTTCAGTCTGTTTATAAGTCTACAAGCAAAGAAGATGATGGGATAGGCCTTGAAAGAAAAATATTTCAGGGGAAGCCATTGCAAATGTTTGAGGCAAAGACAAGCTAACATTTCAGGTAGGGGTAGAAGGACCACTGTTACAGGCAAAGAAGACTCAATAGAATGTATAGGTTCAACATCTCCAGCTTCATTGTGACTGGCCTCTATATACCCACTTCACATTTCAGGACTCCATCCCTTCCCAGTCAATGTCCTGACTGATAATACATGCTCTGAATTCAATTTGTGTTGTAATTCAGTCATGCACAGTATAAGACTGGTTTTCTTTATTTTGTTTTTAACAGAAATCACCCCTTTGTAGTTATAGGAGAAAATAACCTTCTATTTATTTATTTATTTATTTATTTATTTTTCAGGCAGTAACAGAAATCTTTAGGTGATTTATACATAGCTTCAGTTGAGAATTTGAAAGCCTAAGTTCATCATTTTTTCCCCGACACATTCTGCAGCACAGTTAGAAACAATTAGCCAATCCCATCATACTCCTTACTCTGACTAAAATGTTCTAAGGTAGTAAATATGGGGTCTCCCAGATTCCCACTTTCTATGGGTATTTGGTTACAAGCATCCACTGGTGATATTTTATGTGTCTCTGTTGCCACATCACAACATGGACTCCAGTACCCTCTTTACCACCTGGCAATAGAAACTCTAGTACAAGTTATCCAACTTTTTGCCTTCTCTGGGTCATATTGGAAGAAGAATAATTGTCTTGGGTGACACATAAAATACATTAAACACTAACTGTAGATGATGGGCTAAAACAAACGAACAAACAAAAAACACACAAAAAACTCTAACAAGTTGCAAAAAACCTCATCATGTTTTAAAAGTTTATGAATTTGTGTTGGGCCACGTTCAAGGTCATCCTGGGGCGCATGCAGCATGTGGGCCATGGGTTGGACAAGCTTGCTCTAGTACCTGTAAGTCAAACCAGATCATTATTTCCAAACTGGAAAACAAGGAATCAACTCAGGAAACTCATTTTTAAGATTCTGTTTCTTTAGAATCACTTCTGGTGCCAATATCTGTATGAGCCAGGGTTCAACCAGAGAAGCAGAATCAACAGAAGCCGTGTGTTTAGGGATTTGCTGCAGAAATTTGTTTACATAGCTGTGAAGGCTGGGAAGGCGATTCCACGTCCCCAGAGCAGGTCATCAGGAAAAGCAGGCTGGATCACTCAGGTTTCTGCTAAGGCTGCTGTCCATGGATGGAAAATATTTTTTTCTTCTTAGGAAAGCCCAAATTCTGTTCTTAAGGACAGAGCTTTTTTAATTTTTATTTTTATTAAGTCAGACCCACCCAAAGTAGGATATGATTCATAAAATCAGCTGGCTGTAAATTTTAATTAAATCTACAAAATATCTTTACAACAATACCTAGATTTGTGTTGGACTTAGAAAAGTTGATACATCAAAAGACTCACAGTTATTATTAGAGGCATCACAGAGATGTTCTATAAAATCCATATAATCCTGTCTGGTGCATAGAAAGTACTATAGATGAAAAGGTTCACTGTTATTTTGGTCGTTCTGTATTGTATTTCTATATCTTGAAGCAGAATGTTCCTGAACACTTTTTTATAACTAGCAAGGAAATAGGCAGTCAGCCTCTCACCAGCTGAAAAATGATTTGTAGGAGTTGGTTCAGCCACATGCTATCCTGTGTGCAGCATTCTGACATACCTGAGTGTTATGACTGGTCTAGTTCATCTATGGACCCTCCCTTGTGTTTGGGGGAGGGGGAATGTTGCCAAATAAAGGTGAAAATTTATGCAGATGACAACAAAAATAGTCACAATTTTTTGACTTTCCAACTGACCAGCACACACGTACATACCCACACCCTTTAAACACCCTTTTTAATACACTTGAATACAATTTTAGACTTTTCCCTATCTGATACTGAGCCACCCACCCACATGCAACTGAAAACACACTCACAAAAAGGAGAACTCTGTAAGTCAGATTCAGCTCTTTCATTCACATCTTAGTTTAGGGTGTTACCTATATTCTTTTAGGTAATAGGTATTACCTGTATTTTCATAAGGTCTAGATTTTTTCCTACATTTTCATGAAATTTATGGACCATAGGATAAATTTCATTGCCTTTCGTACAGCTAATGCTCAATCACAGTTGCAAAGTTGAGCCACGCTCATGGAACAGCCATCTATAAGTAGAAGTATCACGTAACTGTCCCTACCTAGCCTCCCTAGCTCCTAGCCTCCTACAGGTATAAAAGAAACTGAAGAACTATCTGTACAAGGGAATGGAATGAATGAATGAAGGGCCTTTTCTAAACTTTCCTACATTCTACCAACTGAAAATATCCCCTTTCTTCCTTGTATTCTACACCAGAGAGGGTCTAGTGGGCTGCCGAGAAGGGCGATAAAGCAGCAAGCCTTAGATCCAGTCCTCTGCTGGTCAAGCATACCCCACTGGAAGGGTGCTCACACTGAAAAAAGGAGGGCAGCTGGCCTGGTTTAATCCCTTTGGAAATGTTTGCCTTTTGGTAAATAGACCAGTGACATTTGAACTGGGAGAATCCTTATCTACAGAATGTAACCAGTAAACTGTCCTTAGTTTAGGAATGGTTATGGGAAATTATGAAGTGGTACATGACTCCAGGAAACTATCACACAAGCTAGGTGAGTATCTGAATATTCAATAACTATTTCATAACATAAATGTTCCCTGCTGTGTGAAACAATAACTCACACATATTATTAGAAATTTTACCCATGATTCTGGCCCAAAGCGTGTGGATCTAATGTGAAAAAAAGGCTTGGGAAGTCATACATGATATTCTAGAGCTCCCCCTTCTTTACCTGGGCCACTTCATTGCTTGGATACTTGAAATTAGTAATCAGGATTGATCCTGGGAAATTTTTTGATCTGTAGAAGTTCAATTACAAAGCCTGATTCTTTACATCAGCTCTGGCAAATCTGTTGTATCACATCAGACAAGCTGGGTGAAGGCACTGGGAGTTTCTTTAGCTGTTGAACAATCCCAGGATATTTTTCTGGCAATTCAGGAACCTTAAAACATTAAGTGGACTGAATGTCAACTTTGAGGACTAACAGTACCAGAAAAATCTCTAAAGTCAACAATTTCCTGTCAGAGCCTACCCAGGATTTGTAGGTGCTGGTGTCGTTAGTAAGGGGCTGTTCCTCCTTAGCTCAGCGGATTACAGAGAGATGACCTGCCTCCATAATGCCACACATCTGCCTTGCTATGCCTTCTTTCTTTTTAGACAGGCCGCATTTTATTTCTACTTGTTTCTAACTTGCAGCAATTTTTTACTCAAAGCAAAAAAGAAGTGAGCAATCCACTTCAATCTCTTATCTTTTAAAATTTATCCATATCAACTAAAGAGACTCAGTTGGTACGATGTGCAAGTTCCCAGTTATCACATGGGTGTTTTATTAATAATAGTGGATTACCCCTTGAGGACCTGGATCATTACCACCTGCATCTGCTTTTTCAAGACTGCCTAACAAAACACTACAAGCTGTGGCTTAAACAACAAAAATTTACTATCTCCGGCCTGGAGGCTAGACATCTGAAATCAAGGCATCAGCAGGGTTTGTTTCACTTGAGGGCTATAGGGAAGGATCTGTTCGAGGCCTCTCTCCTTGGCTTGAGGCTGGCCGACTTCTCCCTGTGTTTCTTGACCTCATCTTCCCTCTATTTGTGCCTGTGTCCAAACTTTCCCTTCTTACAAGAACACCTGTCATGTTGCATTAGACACCACCCTAACAAACTCAGATGAAGTTAAAAAACTTAATATTTATTACACTGGCAATGACCTTATTTCCAAATAAGCTCTCATTCTGAAGCTGAGTGGGGGTTAATTTGGGAGAGACACGATTCACCCCCAAACACCATCTCAGCTCTTGAGAGTGAGACCCTATTTCCCAGCTCCTTGATCTAGCCAATTCCCTATTTTATGGTCTTATATTGCCAACACTTCCTCTTCCTGCTTGTATTACTCAAGTTTCTGAGGGGCAGAAACCCTTCGCATGAATTTAAGTAACGCTTGGATTTGTATATATTTCTGCTATTGAATTATAAAGCCAGGATAAAACTGGCTTTGAGGTTCATAAAACTAGTTTTGAATCTTTCTCTTTCTTTTTTATGTCTTTCTCTCTATTCCCTTGATTCCTTCAAGCCAGCTGCTCAGGCGAGATTGAATCTACAGCTACAGATAATTTTAGGCTCCTGTCCATGGAGCTTCCGGCATCCAAGAAATAAAAACAGGCATTTCACTGCCAGCTCCTGGAACAACAAATCCAAGGAAGGCTTTCTGTAGCCCTTGCTTTACTGATATGTTCACGTCTGGACCAGTCACTGATTAGAATGGGTGGGATTTGTTAATAGCTACCTGCTCATACCTAATGCCATGAGATTGAGGTCTGTAACCAGGGGTATATTGGTTTGCAAGAAAAACAAATAATATCAAAATTTTCTGCTGCTAGCATGTTTTTCATTACAATCATCTTAGTGATTTTTAATTTATTTTACCAGAACTTTTATTCAGTAATTGCAATGTAGATGACAGCTATACTTTACTTCAGTTACTTATAGCAATTATTTTGTCATTTACTATGCTTTTAATCTCCTTACTTTGCACTATATTTCATGTTTTGTCTTTTACATTTCAGAATATTTTCCTCAATAAACATTGTTTTGTGTGTCTATGTGTGTGTGAATATTTGAAGTATGATTCTTTAATTAAAAAAAAAAAAAGCTTACAAAACTAGTTGAATTGTTCTTTCTGTTCCTTCATTGCACAACTGGTTACTGATCAGAAAAATCCTCTTTTAAGGTGTGTGTTTTGAACTTACTTGAGAAAATGCAATCATTTAACATTTATTAGAATCTTTCATCAATTATTGATGCCTTCAAAAATTGGAGTCAGATAAAGGGGTGGTATAGATCCATTCCTCCACAATTTTACTATTAGGTTATATGTTCCCTGAATAGCCTTTTTAGGCCAAGTTCCGCAAAATAAATACAATATATTGGAAAGCAAGTAAAATAATTCAAAGGACATTTGTTTCTAGGCACAGAGAATTCTTATTCTTTCACTTAAGGAACTCCAAGTACCTTACATGAAAGGCAACTCCAATACAGGCAATATCAAACCAGCTAATAATTGAGCTGTTTCTGCAGACAGGGGTCACAGAAACCAACAAACCTCTGTATTGGAAATACGAATTCAAAAGCAGTAGTTACTGGCTAGATAGTTTTCCCTCTTTCATGCATGGGCTTTCTATCTGACTATATATCTTGAATATCACTTATTTCTTTACATTTTCTCCACTACCTCTCACACTAATTAATGAACAGCATGATGAAGATCATGATAGTGCTATGTGATGTACTTAAGAGGCCAGGTTTGGAGCATACTTTGCTGATTGAATTGCTTCAAAGACTCACCATCCTCCACTGTTATAAATTACAGTCCTCTTATGTACATTTACACAAAAACACTTCTATTGAAGAGTGATTTAAATAAATTACTCCACAGACAATACAACACAATGTTACATCAATGTTTTATGCAATCGTCTATTTCCAGTTCAAGGTCAAGACATCTTGGGTGAAATTCTGAGGTATGAGGAAATTAAATATGTCTAAATATTTTCCCTGAATTAAAGTTAAAAGAAACAACTACAACTCTGCTAGAAATTAGCTCACTATGGGTGCTTTTTATTATCGTACTACTCCCCTCTTCAGGTAACCATTTGTCTAGGCTTGTCACTTTTTTGTTTCACTAACCCAGTGGGTCAAGAAAGTAGACTACTGCTTTAATGAAACCAGCTATAGTCAGGAGAATTTGCAGAAAAATTCTACAGTCACACAAAGGTTTTGTTTAGAGTTGTGATTTTTTTTTCTTTTCTAGAAATAGAATCACACGCTTTTAGAAAGGCTAAGCCATTTGGACTTGCTGCCATGTTTGTTCTCACATAGAAACCAGGAGAGTAGGGGAGTTCTACCCCAAGCCCCACTGATCTAAATGCACAGGACCTAGAACTGTGCCTCTGACCCTCCATCCTTTTCCAGACTGCCCTTCTGTACTTACTCTATCAGTAATCCATCTCAGTTGAACATGCCTAGTTACTGCAAGGGAAAGTTTTTTCCCACATTCATATTATTTTGATAACTTCAGTTGCTATCTAAGACAATAAAATGAAAATTGTTCATGACATCGATTTTCTCAGAAGTCTTAATAATCCCTTATTGTTTCTGACTCTATTTCTATTCAACACACAACATATTCTCAGGTTCATTTTCTAAACGGTATTGATAGCTACCTAAAACAAATTAGACTGAGATACCTATCTATCTCTATATATACACACACACACACATACACACATATGTATCATATATGTTAGGATTGTTTTATTTGGAAAACTATTACTGGATGTAAAATATCATTAGGTATTAGCAATATTAGCTTTTCAATTATCATATTTTCCAGCGTATAAGACAACCGGTTGTATAAGACGACCTCCTAATTTTACAGTTAAAACATAGGTTTAGGCCTATATTCGCTGTATAAGACTACCCCCCACTTCTGAGGCTGTAGTCTTATACAGCGAATATAGGCCTAAACCTATGTTTTAACTGTAAAATTAGGGGGTCGTCTTATACGCCGGAAAATACGGTACAGAAAAAATTTAGTTCTTTTTCCATAGAAAGTGTTTCAGTTGCATATTTTAAAAAAGTAATTAGTTCTATAGACATTACATGTATTTTACTTCTTGAGAATATAAATGGATTGATATTTTAAATAAATCATTTATTGTCAAATTTATTTAAAAACTTCTTTATTCACATTTGCTCAATATTGTTTTCCTCATTTAGAGACACTTCCCCATATTCTCTATGTTATTAATCAAACATAATTTGTCGTCATTCTGAATGTTGATACTATAATGCAAAGAACTGGTAACTAGTCTTTTTTTTCTTATCTTTTTAAAAAATATTTATTTTTGTTTTTTGACAGAGAGAGAGAGAGAGAGAGAGAGAGAGAGAGAGAGAGAGAGAGACAGAGAGAAGTGGGAGGACCCAGAGCAGTCTTCATAGTTGACAGCATTAGTTTTCCATGTAGTTTCACTCCACAGGTGGGCACAGGGCTGCATAGGGCAGAAACTGGGCCCAGAGCCTCCAATGTAGGCCCCAGCAAGAACTGAACTTGGGGCACACCCCAGTTCAGCACCTGGGTCTGCATGGGCCATGGCCAGGATTTGATTCTTGGGCTCTGGGGCTGCAAAGTGAGTGCTTAACCTGCTGAGCCATCCCAGCTTCCCCAGTAACTAGTCTTGAGGTACATTTTTTATAATATAAGTGAATGGGGTTATGATATTAAAGGTAAGCTGTGGTTAAATACATCACATTTAACATCTTAAAAGATAAGACTTAAACTTATGAAGAATGATAATTTTTTTATAACCTTCAAAATGATAGTTTACTTTAATTGGAAAATAGTTTGTATCATCCCTGGTGTTAGCACTTTGATATTCATCATAATAGATAGATACAAATAACTTCTAAATTATCCTTAGTTATCATATATTAGAGAAAATGCTTACACATAGCACACAGTAACCTTTTTAATTTCACAAATCCTTTTGTAAAATAACCATTTTCCATTATGAGGGCTGTCTGAAAAAAAATGCAGCCATAAATGCCTCCATTTTTTATATTACATGGCTGGATACTTTCCAAATTCCCCTTGTATATTTTCAACCACAATGGAAAAGGGAAATTGGTAATAATATGTAAATGATTTGGCAATCTTAAATATTTCAGTTAATTTAATCCCATTTAAAAATATTTATACTTTGTTATTCTAAATTGTTATGATTAGAGATGTCTTGATGGTCTAGTCAGCGTGTCCAATCTTTTGGCTTCCTTGGGTTGCATTGGAAGGATTGTCTTGGGCCTCACATAAAATACACTAACGCTAACAATAGCTGTTGAGTTAAAAAATTTGTTGCAAAATAATCTCATAATGTTTTTAGAAAGTTTAGGAATTTGTGTTGGGCCGAATTCAACGCCTTTCTGGGCTGCATGTGTCCTGTGGGCAGCCGGTTAGACAAGCTTTGTGTAGTCCATATCTCAGCATTTCTAAATTTTAGATGTTTAAAGATAACGTGGGAGATTTTCCTTTTCCTTTTCCTCTGCATTTTCCACTGAATCCCTCATTTCCTAGATTGGGCAGTGAGTGGTAGAGGAGTGGGGACTATAACTATTTCTCTGCTTCCAGAAGATAATTTGCTTAATGAAAGCATACTTATTCTACTAGAGGCAGGAGAGATATGCAAAGGCAAAACACTGCAGCAAATTGATGTTTTCTTGTGTTCTAGATTAGTATCAGATTTCTGCAAAATCATTCATATTATATTGCAACAATTAACATATGGTAAAATATGGGAGTCAAATTTAAAGATGAATGTAGAAAATAAACTATGTTAGCAGAAGCACCATGTTATAGCCCCAAATTAAGCCCTGTAGGCAAAGTATTTAATATTCCTTCTACTCCCCACTTCATTCACCATTGAAAATGCAAATTATTCACGTAGTCCATGAAAAAAAACAAATTAAAAATTTTTTAAAGGATAAAAAAATTGTAAAGAATTTACCAAGTGTTTCAGATATGTTAACAGAGTAAACTGTGTTAAATCTCAGATTACCAATTTGCATCCCTATAAAAAAACCCAACTATGTACTTCTTATATGAGGGATTTTTTTTTTGTTTTTTTTTTTAAGATTTATTTTTATTGTTTTTGATAGAGAGATAGAGAGACAGAGATAGAGAGAAGGAGGAGGGCCCAGAACAGTCTCCATAGCTGCACATCATTGGTTTTTCCACATAGTTTCATTCCACAGGTGGGTGTGGGGCTGCACAAGGCAGGAACTGGGCCAGGGTCTCATCCCGGTGAGAACCGACTGGGGGCACTCTCCAGCTCAGCATATGGGTCCACACTGGCTGGGGCCGGGATTCGATCCTTGGTCCCCAGGGCTGCAAAGTGAGCGCTTAATCCACTGAGCCATCCTGGCTTCCCCATGAGGGATGTTTTTAATAAAAGTGACTCAAAGAAGAAAAATTAAAAATCACACTTCACTTAGGCAAATTCAAACAAAATTTAATTCAGAACATTGCAGTATTAATAGTACCCAAAATATAATTCAGGTTATAAGGATTTATCAAAATAAAGACAGCCAACAAATGAATTTGTAATAGAAATAAAATTCTGATCAGTATGTACCAAAATATCTTTGGAATTGTTCCATCTTTTTTTTTGCTAACTTTGCTATTGTTATGTGTGTAAGTATAACTATTTTCCATACACATTTATTCTCTAAAATGTCAGTCTGAATTGTTCATAGATAATAATTGTATGTGTTTTTCCATACAGTGTACATGCAAATCAGTCGAGGCTTTTAGCTTCTTAAATTGAGGAGAATGAAAAGAATGAGCATTTTGAGCAATAGTTGGAAACTTTACAGAGGACCCAAAATATACCAGAAATAGAACTATTGGCATATATTAAATTACATGGATCAATTAAATTTTTTCTTCTTTTTTTCTCAACAAGTTTTAGGCTATCCTATAGATTGATCTGTGGCATAAAACTAGTACAAAAGGGAAATGTGAATGCAAAAGGAAGAAAAATGATATACGGAATTTAGTCTCATGGTGGACGTTTCTACAATGCAGCCTTCAGAAAGATTGGATGACACTCCTGTGTATTTTTTACAAGAAGTAGGCTGACAAAGTTTATAATAGAAGGTGACAGAACTAGATCAGATCGACCTGCTATTCCAAGTGCTCTACTCAACACTCCCAGGGGTTCATTTAAAGTTCATAATTCTATTGTAGTCGCAATTTGAGAAATAATTACTGGCATGTGGAAATTTCTTTCTTTCTTTCTTTCTTTTTCTGAGTTCAGTAGATTAAATTGAGGTTACCTCAAGGTTTTTTACTATCTAAATCAATAAAAATATTCAAAATTTCTGGAATATCAGTAGAACTCTGGAGGTAGAAATACCTGACAGTGCCATTATTTATGGTTCAACTGAAATAAAATTTATTTAAAAGTCATATCAAAGGTCTATGCAAGGGACTACGGCCAAGTATATCATGTCCCCTGAAAGGTAATATAAAAGACTAAGTCAGATATAATGATTAGTATGCCACATCTAATGTGTCGCATATAATGTTTTGAAAATTTAGATATTACTTGTTTGAGATGACACTATAATTATGCTAAAATCATGATAACATATTTAGACCAAATATGGGTGCTAGTAGCCAAATCATAAATATGTATTTGTTTTCCATATGCATTTGAAGCAAATATTTTATGTCTGCTTCTCTCATTTTTAAAAACTGTAGCCATACTTTCAGCATTCATGTAGCAAAATAATTTTTCTCAGACCTACAGGTACATCATTTTAAAAGCCTGATGAAAATGTTGTGTTAGAATTATTAAAATACTTTAATACAATAAATATCTTTAAAAAGTAATGTTTGAGAATGTTATAAATATTTTCCCTTTATAAAGCTATAACACTGAAATTTTGTGAAAGATAAATAAATTAGTGTAAATGAGTTTTCTTTCTTTTTTTATTTTTATTAATTTTACCTTTAAATTTTCAAAATAGTCAGGGAATGCAGCCTTGCTAGTCAATTTCCATCTTTAAAATCAACAGTGAATATTTAAATGTCAAGATATCATTAACAAAATTTTACAAGTCTGTGTAGTCATCCATGGTTAATAAAATAAAGTAATAGAAATTCAACTGTCCTATTTTGATAGACCTTCACAGTTTTTAAAATTTTCAGTCAGTCTGTCATTTAATTTCTCCAAACTTATGAAAAGAGTGTCAATATCAGAACTGTCTGTTGTATATTGGTGGTTTGTTCTAGTCACCCAGCTTGTCAGTGAAGAGACCACAAGGATAAGAGCACAAATCAGAATATGCAACTGACTTACTATAATAGTTTTTATTAGATGCATAATGCCATTATTGAACTTTTCTGTAAGATTTCAAAATATTTTCTCAAGCACATAATATTCTCTCACCTCCTACCTCAGTTCTAAAATTCTTCTAGTTCCTTTACAAAGTATCTTAAATTTACTCTCAATATCTTTCTCCTGTGAAATCCAGTCTCTTATTGTTCTTAAGCAACCATGTATTATAATTGTTAGCTTACACATTTCTGGTTCTTAAAAGAATATGTCTGTTAACTTGTTCTGGTCTAATGTGTCTATTAAGGCTAATGTTTACTTAATGATTTTTCTGTCTGGAAGATCCATCCAATGATAAAATTCTCTACTATTATTGTATTGCTGTCTATTTCTCTCTTTTGGGAAATCAGAAAATATTTCTTATTCAACTTTGTGTATTAAATAAAGAGCATAGTGACTGGAAACTATGGGATATTTAATGAATAAGTAAAATAAGATAAAAGATACAGTGTAATTGAAACACATGAGAGAAATCTCCTTTTCTGAGTAGAGTATTTAACACTCATAAATCCTGTCCATATTTATATACCTTACCCATTACTGAATTTGTACAGAGTACTATGGATATGTGCATTGAAATTTTATTGAAAAGTACGTGTTGAAAACAAATTTGTCACTATAGAATGCTTTTAAAAAACATTGGTCTGAGGGGTTCTTTGTTTAATCCCCCCCCACACACTTTTTTTTTTGGTCTTTCACTAATGTTATCTCTTAATAAATTGTATGGACTTTGTTTCAAAGTCAGCTTCCCTGACAATCCACCAAACACATAGCTTCCAGAAGATAAAAGTCTTAACCTATGAGTTAATAACTTATTAAAGTGTTAATACCGTGTGTTATAGACTGAAGTTTGTGTTCCTCAGATATTTATATGTTGACGATTTAACCTCCAATGTAATAATACTTGGACAAGGGGCCTTTGAGAGATAAGTAGGGTTGATGAGGTCATGGTGTTGGTGCTCTGGTCTGATGGGAATAGTGGCCTTATAAAAAGAGACACCACAGAGCTTTCTCCAGTCACCCACCCCTGCCACCAAACAAGAAAAGGTCATGTGATCATACAGAAAGATGGCTGCTGCCTATAAGAAAAGGCTCTGGGTTAAAACCTATCTTGCTAGTACCTTGATCTTGACTTCTCAGCTTTCAGAACTGTGAGAAGTAATGTTATGTTGTTGAAGTACTCAGTTTAAAGTATTTTGCTATGGCAACCTGAGCAGATTGATGCACTAAGCATTATGGTTCAGACCAAGCTTGTCCAATCTGCAGTCTGCTGGCTGAATGAGGCCCACAGCAGCTTTGAATGTGGCCCAAAACAAATTGGTAAACTTTCTTAAAATGTTATGAGATTTTTTGCATTTTTTTTTTTTTTTTTAGCTCATCAGCTATCATTAGCGTTAGTGTATTTTATGTGTGGTGCAAGACAATTCTTCTCCCACTATGGCCCAAGAAAGTCAGAGATTGGACACCTCTGGTTTATTTTTTTTAAGGATTTATTTTATTGTTTTTGACAAAGACAGAGACAGATAGTCAGAAGGGGGAGGGCTCAGAGCTATCTCCATAGTTGTACATCATCAGTTTTTGACATGGTTTCATTCCACCGGTGGGAGGAGTGGGGAGCAGGCAGAGCAGAAACCAGGCTGGGGGCCTCCCACATGGGAGGCACACCCTCTTGAGCCAGGGGCAGAACCAGGGGGTGAGAAAAGAACTAGAGACCTCCTACATGAGAATCACATCCCAGTTCAGCATGTGGTTCCGCACGGGCCAGGACCAGGGCCAGGATTCAATCCTGGTTCCCTGGGGCTGCAAAGCAAGTACCTAACCTGCTGAGTCATCCTGGTTTCTCCTGGCCATCCCTGGTTTAGAATGTATTATAGCTACAGATATATTGTAAGTTTTTTCTAGTAATCAGGGTTAATTTCTCATGAATCATGTGAATTACAATTCTCCAATTTATACCAACCCTTCTTTTTTTTTCCCCTTTCTGTCACATAATATAAAACAAGAATGCCTTATGCACAAAAAAAGAATGTATTATACGAGTATGGTCTCAAGAATTTTAGCACTTATTAACTTCAGAAAATGAAAGACAAAAGGGAGCTCTTATATAAACGCACATAGAGCATTTTTCTGAAATGAGTAAGCTAAAAGGGTTTAGATGCAGATAGATAACAGAGTAATTAAAAGAGTTAACCCTACTCCTGCTTCATTCTCAAGTAACATTAAATTATAAGTAAGTGTCTTGCAAACAATTATTAAGGCTTTAATACTTCAAAATGAGGCCATTTCATCTTTGCTCAGAACATTCAAACTTTCTGAGAAAAATAATTTTTAAGGTAGAACTTCTAGTAAGAAGATAAATGAAAGCCAGCATACTTTCTATTTTGAGTAGAAGATATTTTACTCTTTATTTCTTTTCTTTCTATTTATTTTTATAAATTGGACATTATCTATAATGGAAAAATGTTTTGCACAATAAACAAAGCCCATTTAAATGAGGTAAAGCAAAGTTATGTGAAGCAAATCAAAATGCTAAAAACATTATTTCTCTATACCCAACTTGGCTTCCTGCTGTGACATGAAGTTTTGGAACCTATAATGAAGAAAAAACAAAGAATATTATATATTTGTGTGTAAAAATTGTCCTATGGAAAATGCTCGAAAAAGACTTTGTTAACTGCCTTCAAGGTAGTATCATTGACTTTGGCAACAATCTACAAAATATTTCTATCTCTGTACTCTTGTAACAGCAAAATCTTTATAGGAGCCCTGGTTAAATACATAAAGAAACCTAGTAAGACTTGCATTTTCTCCTAAGTATGAGTGAAAAGCAAAGATTTATGATTAGTACAAACATAGACTTTTCTGGAGAAACTATAAAAAACTATATAGTATTATAAAACAATACTAGTCCTAACTAAGAGGAATGAGGACTATGAAGGGGACACAACATGGTTAGCCTGGTATCACTGAGATTAATTCAAGGTGTCAGGAGGCTGACCGGACAGACCATTTGAAACAGGACTGTACCGTCATTTTCTGTCTCGTTTAAAACAGAAAGTCTGGTCAGCCTATCTAAAAGGCATCAAAATTGATGACTTCAAGAACTGTTTTGAGCAGTGGAAAAGCATCTTGATAGCTATATTGCATCAAACAGAGAGTATGTGAAGGTTTCTGAAGTTTAAATGTGTAAGAATAAATACACAATTTTTTAATAAATAAATTCTGGTTCTTTGGGAGGGGGGTCCACCCTCATATATATAGTTCAAAAGAACTACTTGTGTTCACATATGAAGTAAAATATTTTATAGGAAAGAAGGCCTGTTGATGGCCCAGCTGAAAGCCATTTAACTGTCTGGCAAATTATTTGTAGAAGCCAACCAAGAGAGGATAGTGACCTAACTAGAGCCAGACCTCATAACATGCCCAGGTGGCTTAGTCATTCCATTCCTGTTTTTAAAGACTACCATCCAAAATGTTAAAAATGCAAGTTGTGATTTGAAAAAAAAAAAAAAATTATTTTTAGACTGGATGAAATTTGGCACGTTTCATGAAATAGAATAGGCAAGCTTTCTGCTAGATCTTTCAAAAATGGTACTAGTAAAGAAGAAAGATAAAAAGACCACAACCCAAAACATTTGGCCCAAAACATTGAAAATCATTTTTTTCCAGTTCAAAGTTTTTAATAGGAAGCTTCTTGACTTATTATAACTACAGATTTTATTATAGGGACTTAAGATACTTGTGTCATGTTTACACATTAGAAAAAGAGGCATAGAAAATAAAATAGAAAATAGACTATTCTTTGCAAGATAGCTTTTTAAAGTTACATTGTGGCCTAAAATGTAAGCATCCAGTATTGCTGATGAGAATGTTAACAACTGTCTTTTAGAAGGCAGTTTCCAGGGTGTCTCATGACCCCCTTTGTTCCAATCTCTCTGTTCATGGATATTTGTAGAGTCAACAGCTCTGTAATACAGAGAGAGGTAGTGGCTCCTTCTGGAGAATAGAGAGGCATGCTACCGCCCATTACAAGAGTCCTGCTCCCAAAGCAATCCACTGTGCATGCACTCACATAGTCCCCTTTGCCTTCCTTTTAGGGAGTGAGGCTCATGAACTGTGCAAGAGCATGCTGATTCTATGGCTACTGCTATTGCTATGAGTCATATGGTCTTTTGTATCTGACCCAGAAGTCTCATGTCTTCTGTCACATCCACTAAAATTGAACAAAGGCTAGTTATTGTTTTGTTCTGTTTTTGTGTTTTTTCCCCCTGCAAATTATCCTTTATTTACCACGGAAATTTAAAATCTTCTATAGCAGGTGTTTAATGTCTGTCTTAATCATAGATTTTTGGTCTTCCTAAAACTAGCAAAGGCTATCAAAGTTCTGAAGACATTTGTCACATTTATCTTATTCTCTGGGTTATGAAAATTTCCCCCAAAGACATGGTTCTGGTTTTGTTTAAGTACTAGTAAGCAACCTGTGGTCTACATATTTTCTTCAAGAATTTTTAAACATTGCAGATAAGCCCTGTACAGTAGATGGTACAAATCTCATACCATAGAATTTAATGGCTAACCTGTGTTTTATAAATCTTTCTGTGCCTTAACTTATCTCTTTTAAGTACTATTTCAACTTATTAGCTTGAATTAAAATTAATAAAATGTTATTAAATTTAAACTAATATATATATAATAGTTTTTTCAAATAATTAGGAATTCTAAAATTGAGCCAACATTTACTTTAATAATAATAGTTTACACATATTTTACTTATGTTTGAAGCACTATACATATATAGAAATCTTATATCTTACAAATATTGTATAAGTTGAGTATTGTTTTTGCTTTCTCAAAGGTATTAATATATAATAAAAACTTTCAAACACATATTTTTAAAATTGGTGTATATCCAATTATATACAAGTTAAGACAGTGTCATGTAATTTATTACAAAGCAGTAAGCTATATTAGACAATGCAAATCATTACACATATATGATATTTATTTATAAGCTCATATAATTTTTTTGTGCACAGGCTCAAATAATCATACAAACTTCAATTAATATTTAGTAATAAAAGCATTAAGGTATTGTGATACAGATATAAAAGTAGAATTATTTTTTCAGATGTGAAATGAAAAAACCCCGAAAACTATACCGAATTGCTTTAATATATGCTATTCTAAAGTTGCAATCCTGATTCTCCAAATGGCCATACAAGTATTTCATGTTTAATTAATGAGCTCACTTTACAAATCAGATAGTCATTCGCTAAGCTCCAGGGCAATCTTTTCGATAAGTACATTTTGATTTTATGTCTCCATGGTGTTTTTCAAGTTTAATTAGGAGTTTGGGTCCATATTGAATGTATCAAGGGGCATACAGATATCCTGAATAAACATATTTCCTGGAAGCAAATAAAGTGGCATAAACTGGGAATTTTGTTAGAGAGAACTTCACAGTGAGGGATGGAGAACTAAATTCTAGGAGATGATAGAGCATTGTCCCCGGTAAAGAACCTTGAAAGCATTTTTGTGATCATTGTGTTTGTTTGTTTGTTTGTTTCAGTATTGCTTAAGCATGTTACAAGATGAGTAAAGATAAAAGAAGAGACAATGCCTAGAAATCAAATTTGTCCAACCTCTGGCCCCTGGGCCACATGCAGCCCTGGGTGACTTTGAATGCAGTCCAGCACAAATTTGTGAACTTTCTTAAAATATGAGGTTTTTTTTGGGAACAATTGTTATAAAGCTCATCAGCTATTGTTAGTATATGTTATGTGTGGCCCAAGACAACTTATCTTTCAATGTAGCCCAGGAAAGCCTGAAGGTTGGATACCTCTGGATCATGAAGAATTTCTGCACCATACATATAAATATTTTTTCCTTTAAATGCAGAAACACAGAATCATTACATATGCGAAACAAGTCTATGGCTTTTAGCTTTGAATGCTATAAAGATCTTCCTGGTGGCAGTGTAATAATTAGAAGTGCAATGTTATCTTGAGTACGTGGAGTACCTCTAAAGCTGATCCACAGTAGATGTGTGTATAATGAAGGAGGTAGAGATAGGTTTCTTAAAGGTTTTCCATTTAAGTCTAACCTTATGTCTTGCCTTCTGGAAACTGAGGGGGAGGGTTCTGTTCCAATCTCTGGTTTGGGATGAATGTCTTCTCCCTGTGTCTTCACATCATCTTTCTTTCTGCATATCTGTGTCTGTGTCCAAATTTCCCCTTTCTCTATGACACCAATCATATTAGATGTAGGCCCACCTTAACTAATTACATTGGCAAGGACCCTATTTTCAAATAAAGTCACATTCTGAGATTCAGGGAGTTAGGACTTCAACATTATTTTCAGGTGACACAACGCAGCCTATAACACAAGTGAATACATAAATCACTTTCCCATGCTCTTGATGCAGCTTTATCAACCTCCTGATTTCCTCTTTTATGAGTTAAATACATTCTGGGCACATATTCAGTCTATACAAATGTGAGAATTGGGTTTTAAATTTTTGAAAGTTTGTGCTTTGAAAAAAAACTCAGAAATTTTTCAAAACTTTCAGTTTTGTCTTCATATACAAGGCCTGTCCTGAAAGTATTCAGCCACGTAATGTGAAAAATAGAGGCATTTATGGCTGGAGTTTTTTTTCTGGACAACCCTCAGATGTTATAGGACAAGGTCTCCCAGTTTTACTAGTCTTTTTATTCTACTCAATAGCCAAATTCTAGACCTAAACTCATACCCTCCTTCCCTGGCCCCTACCTTCCCTCTTCTCCCTTCCCTCACTTTGAAGAGAGGAGTAGTTTATCTGATTAGGGTGTATGGAAGAAGGAGGCTGACAGGAAAGCCTTATTTCCCCTTGGCCATCTTGCTGCTGTCCCTGCCCTTGGCCCTGGTCCTCCCTGTGTCCCTCTTCTTGCCCCTGACCCTGGCCCTGACCCTGTTCCTGCTCCTGCCCCTCATTCCTCCCCAACAGGATTTTGCTGAGTGAATTGCTCGCTGTCTCATGGTAAACTTCCTGTACCTGGCAGTGATCAAGTGAGAAGTGACCAGCAGGGAGGGACATTCTGACTTTTCTTGACTAGTCTCTGCTTTGCTCACTCACAATTACAGAAGGAGGAAAAGTCACTTTATCTTGTCAATGATTTACGAGAAAGAACAAAAGTGAGGTTAGCCTGGTGCTTCTAGCACTTCTTTAAATCTTTCTGCCTGTAGAGAAGGTGTTTTGTTTTGTTTTGTTCTGTTCTCAGCCAAGTGATATGGTTACTAGGCAGTAGGCGCTCCTTATGAAGAGGTCTACAAGTCCCCAGCTTTTCCTAGGACTGGTGTGGATGGGAAAAAACAAACAAAATAAACAAACAAACAACAACAACAAACAGGCTTTATGAAAAGTAACCTCACCGGGTGATCTGATTATAAAATTATATTCAACTCAGAATCCAAGTTCTGACAAAACCTGAAAGCTAATATTAATGTAAAGAAATTATATGATAATGTAATTGTCAAGACTATTATAAAAGACTAACATACCATATAATTATTTAATATTTTGAACGGTAATGTGCTCTATCAAAACCAGGCATTAAACAAAAAAGAAGACATTGAATCCAGAAAATGTTGTTTACAAACCAGCAGAAAAGTCAAGTTTAGGACCAAGAGCACAGCCACATACATAGAAGCACAGATCTGAGAAAATGCTATGTGTTCTCCTCAGTGGGAATAAAAGTCTGTGAATGATTTAGAAGATTACAAGGAAGATTTTGTGAGAAGAAAAAATATGCCTCCATTAACTGAACTCTATTTAAAAAATACAAAGTTGTAAAAAGACATTATAGTATACCATTTGATACTAAATTAAACAATGTTTATGTAGTCAAAATAATAACATAATGGTTTGTTATTTAGCTAAACAGTGCCATATATATATGGTATGTATGCAAAGGTGCTTTATGAACTTAAAATTATGAACTATCTTTATACAAAGCAAGTACTTGATGCCCAAAACTGGTAAATCAGCTGTATAGGTATGTCATTTGACAATAAGGAGGTAGCTACCAAAAGAAACAACTAGAAGAATTGGAACTGATTTCATTTTGAAAGTGAGAACAGGGGTTGAGCCGGCGTATGTATATAGAGATATGCTACAGATAGAGACAAATAGACATGGATACAGAGATAGGTTAGATCTAGATGTGATATTGGTGTGAACATGGACAAGAATGTGGATATGCATGTGTGTTATAAACATATATGTAATTATATGTATATATGGGGCTGTATCAATAAATTTCTTGAAGATTGAAATTGGCATTTTTTAAGTGTGATATATTTTCTTGAGAGGATCTCCTTTTTTGCAATATTTTATATAATTTGCTATTATTTTGTTGTTGTTTTTATATCTACTTCTATTAAAGTTAAGTTGCTGAGGGCAGATCACTGTCTAAAATATCCTAAGCACCTAGAATGTAGTAGGCATGATATGGATATTTGTGGAAATACTAAATTGCAAACAAGACAGACGAGGTACTAGATTATATCATTATATGGCAGGTTACTCATATATACAAGTCTTAAGAAATACATGTATTCTTGACTCATTTCTAGTCATGTTAAACAAGCATCTCCATGTATGTTTTAAAAGTTCTTCAGGAGAATCTGATGCATATCATACTGTCTATATTACTAATAGAAAGTATAATCGTAAATTTTTGTTAAGAAGTCATCCTTAATGGAAGCATAATATATGAATAGCAGGCCTAAAGGAAACACCAAAGAAGAAAAAAAGGTTATTATTTGGGGATTCAAATTGTTATTTTGGAAGAGAAAAAAGATTGTAAGACATTAAAAACTGATTAGAAACATCTTAGCTTTCAGCATAGATGTTATGTTTCATTACATTGAAAGAATACAAGGCAATAATAAACCGCCCTAAGATGCGATGACAGACATTCATTAATGAGCTATAGAAATTCTGCTTATGACAGTGCTCATGATGGTGATCATAAATGAATGTCAACAAATGATACCTCATTAGTGCGATTAAACAACTACAGTACTTACCAGAGAATGCATTGAATTGATGCACTTTTATACATGGAAAATGTTTTACATTTGAGATCAATGCCTTGGACCTAAAACACCTGTTAACAGAGCTCTTTTCTTGGTTTTTACTCTCATATATCTGAGTGGTCTGTTAACAGGCAGCCTGTCTACTAGATAAGCATAAATGACCTTTGAAATAACGAGGCACACTGTGAGAAATTTGATAGGACCCTTCATAGTGTATTTGATGAGACTGAATGTCAGAAATTCTAGCACAAGATTTGAAACTCAAGTCTTATTCACATTCCCTTAAGTAGTCTTAAACAAATTAAATAAATTTGATGATCTAGGTAATTTGCAAGAATAAATACATATACCATATCAGTAGGAATATTTCTGTGTGAGATAAATACACATGACAAATAAAATGATATCAATTGCCTATTAAAGTTTTAGGCTAAATAGTCATTAACAGGTGCAAGGACAGTTTGAATCTCATTATGTAGTTCTATGTTAGCATTTATAGAGGTGACTTTGCATAATGAATTGAGGTAGTTTATGTGAATCAAATTTAATTAAATGATATAGTATTCTTAAAATGATGGAAGGTTATACAGTTATATTTGTTTCTAGAGTTTATCTTAAGTATAATATCAAACATTTATGCACCAAAATTTTAGAAATGCACATAAATTTAAAAAAATTACAGTTTAAAAATTTAGAATCCTTACACAACCAAATATTTCTTTTTGAAAAGTTATTTCTTTATTTATTTAACTAAGTATATAAATTTAAAAATATAATTAAAGAATTAAATTGGAAGCTGTAAATACTAGCACAAGTTAAATCTAAATAAAAGAAATTATAAAAATCACTCATGACCAAAGCTCACTTTCTTCATCTAGAAAATCAGAATCTAATTTTCTTTCATCAGAGTTATTATGAGGATAAATTCAGGCCATGGACATACACCATTTTGTGAAGTATAATATATTTACTTATCTTGTGAGACAAAAAAATAAATTTTAATATCTGTACTATACAGAGCTCAGTGATGTGTACATGAAGCTAAATTTATATAGTCCTTACCCTTAGTATAGTCCTTATTTTTATTTTCTGAATTTAAATTTTATTTCTTTCCAGGTGCCATGTACACTCTAGAAGTCTCAGTTGGTTCTCCAAGATTATAAAAATATTTTTCCCAAGGAGATAGCATATCTACATGGAAAGAGCCGAGAATTATGGTAAAGCAGTAAATTAAATTCACAACTTGCTTGCTCTATACAACAAAACACTCAATTTCTCAATTTATAAATTGGGGATAATGCCTACACCTGAACTTTTCTTTTAGATATTAGAAAAACTAACAATTAAATATCTAATCCATTGTCTATAAATCATAAGGTATTTATAAAATGAATTTGCTGACAATATAATTGGAAGACTAAGATGGGAAAGAGAGCTAAATTTAGTCTTGTTAGAATGACTTATCAATAAGACAAGTAATAACAAATGTTAAAGAGGCAGTGGAGAAAAAGGAACCTTCATACACTGCAGGTGGGAATGTAAATTGGTACAGCCACTATGAAAAACAGCACAGAGGTTCTTCAAAAAATTCAGAGTAGAATTACTATATAACTCAGCCATCTCTCTCTCGAGTTTCTCTCAAAAAAAACCAAAATCTGAAAACACTTACCTGTGAAGATATATGTACACCTATGTTCACTACAGCATTATTCATGTGGCCAAGACATGGTAAAAATCAAAATATCCTTCAGTAGATGACTGGATAAAAAAATGTGGTATGTATATACAAAGGTATATAACTTGACCATAAGAAAAGATGAAATACTGTCATTTGGGACAATGGATCTTGGGATTATCATGCTAAGTAAAAAATGTCAGACAGAAAAAGTCAAGAACCCTATGACTTCATACCTATGTGGGATATAAAACTAAAACCAACAAAGCATGAGACAAACAAATAAACAAAAACTCAAATAGACACAGACAACAGTTTAGTGGTTGCTAGAGGGTAATGGGGGAAGGGTGGATGGTAGAAAAGGGTAAAGGGGTCAAATATATAGTGATGGAAGCAGAACTGACTCTGGGAGGTGAACACACAGTGCAATATATAGATGATGTATTACAGAAACGTACACTTGAAACCTATATAATTTTACTAACCGATGTCACCTCAATAAAATTAGTAAAAATTAAAAAAAAATGTATCAACACAACTTCCAAATTACTTTAACAATCATGTTACAACCACTGTATCTGTACATTTAATACATTTCATTAAATTTGTTCTCAACAATCACCTGATACATGGGAAAGCATTTCAAGTACTTTTTATTTATTTGGTCATGCCCTTATAACCTAATTTACTATTCAGCATGTAAAGGAAAGTGTTAACAGCTGGTTCTGTGGCCTTTTCTCTAGCTTTGGGGAAAATAGGGGTCTGAACATTAGCTTTGATCAAATTGCTGCAACACTAAGGTGACCAGATTTTAACTTTGGTAAAGAGGGACACCATTGACCGTGGGGGGGTGGGGGGGTAGGGTTCTTGATTAAAAATTGGGTCTATCTCCTGCCATTCCCTAGCTTGTCGTGCATTGTTTACAAAAATCGGGACTTTTTTAAAACGCCGCGGGACGCGGGACGCGGGACAAATTGTTAAAAATCGGGACTGTCCCGCCAAAAGCAGGACGTCTGGTCACCTTATGCAACACACAATTAAGATGTAGTTTATCTAACAACCTGAAAATCTGGCTGAGTCTTCATGCTTAGGACTGTTTATTGAAAGCAATCCATATTGATGAAATTCAGGGACACCGGCAGAATGGGATGTCTGAGGGCTTAGGTGTAAAACCTGGATGGCTTCTCTGATTTGAAGTTTTTTTCATTCAGCCTACTCCTTTGTCTATGTAGATGCTAAGGGTAGAATTACTCAGACATAAGATTCTATACCTAAGATGTTATATGAACTGTATGGTCTTCTTGTTCTGAAATATTTTTTGGCTTTTTTTAAAGCGAGGTGACTTTTATTACTTATAGACTGAGGATGCTTATTGTATGTGATGAGTTTGTCATTCTGAGGACAAAAAGACCGCGGATCACTGATTCTACTTAGTATAGAGTGGGCATTGTAGCACTATATCCCTCCCCCACATTTTTCAAGCTCCATATAGATATGCATGTAGATATGTATATAGATTTTTTCCCCCTCTCTCATATAGCTTTGTTTTTGATATCCTTAATCAGGCTATGATATTTCTAATCATTATTATTATATGGTATTTTATCAAGCTTTGGTCAAAGTTTGTTGCCTTTCATTGTACTTTTTAACTCTTGCCATTTAAAGTAGAACAATATAAGTTGAATATCTAAATATATTCATTTATACATTGTAAATCTATTAATACACCCAAAATATTGATTCATTCACTCATATATTTCATCTAGATTGAAGGTAAGGCCAG
>PVKE010015391.1:0-33542 GCA_004027555.1 Craseonycteris thonglongyai
GCTTACAAGAAGCAGACATAAGGCTAGTTTTGAACTATTTAAAGTAGATTTGAAATTGCATGAGAAAATATAACATCAAGATTTACCAGAAAAAAAAATCTGAGTATGAGTTTTAGGTCTTAATTTTCCTCGATGCAGAATGTACATCTGTAGACAGGACAGAACCTGACCTAGCAATCTCATATGAATCTTGAGATAAAAAAAAAAAACTCAGCAGGGGAAGCCGGGATGGCTCAGTGGGTTAGGCGCTCACTTTGCAGCCCTGGGGACCAAGGATCGAATCCTGGCCCCAGCCCTTGCGGATCCATATGCTGAACTGGGGAGTGCCCCCAGTTCAGTTCTCACCGGGGCAAGACCCCGGCCCAGTTCCTGCCCTGTGCAGCCCCGCGCCCACCTGTGGAATGAAACTATGTGGAAAAACCAATGATGTGCAACTATGGAGACTGTTCTGGGCCCTCCCCCTTCGCTCTGTCTCTGAATCTGTATCTCTCTCTATCTCTGTCAAAAAACAATAAATAAATCTTAAAAAAAAAACAACTCAGCGATAAATGGAAAGATCTAAGAGTCACATTCTCAGAGCAATGAAGTGTAATTATGATTTGATTTACTTTTCTTCTATGTGAATCCAAACTTCCCTAATACATTTATAAAGCTAAATACTAAATTTTTAGGGTTGGGTAATGTAAAATACTCTCACTCCCAGGGGAAAACTGTTTTTTTTTTCAAATGACTTCTTTTCATGGCTTTACCTCAAACTTACGCCTCCACAGAAAAACTTTATAGGTTTTCCTTTCTGATCTAATACTACAGCTTATGGTTTGAAGCTCAGAGTCAATCCTTCCTCTGGAAAGTGACTGAGGAATTACATGAACAAATCCACGTAAAGCAGAAGGAGCACGCTGGATCAGAGTTGACATTTAATGAACAGCAGCTATGACAATGACCTAAGCAGGGGTCCCCAACCTCCAGGCCTAGGAACTGGGTCACACAGCAACAGGTAAGTAGCAGGCAAGTGAATGAAATTTCATCTGTATTTATAGTGGCTCCTTGTGAGAATCTAATGCCTTGTGATCTGAGGTGGAGCTGAGTTGGTGATGCTAGCACTGGGAGTGGCTGCAAATACAGATTAACAGCAGAGAGGTTTGACTACACAGACATCATTATAAATCAGATGCTTGCAGACTCATATCAAAACCCTATCAGTAAGTGGCAAGTGACAATTAGGCTGCATCTTGAATTATCCTGAAAGCTTTCCTCTCCCCGTCACCCCCAGTCCATGGAAAAATGGTCTTCCATGAAACTGGTCCCTGGTGCCAAAATGGTTGGGGACCACTGACCTAAAGGATAGAGGGTGAGAATGATGATGATAAAAGAAAATCCTTACATTTTGCTTTAAATTAAACTAACAACCATTATACCCCCCAAAAAAGGCTAAACAGAGTACAAGATCAGCTCCTAAACCCAAGATTCATTAGGCCAGGCTTGATTCCTTCTTGTTTTCTCAGCTGCCCTAAGAATTTCAGTCCTGTTTATGTGACAGGGTCAATTCACGTGAGTTTCCCAGGGCTGAGAAGCTGCTGCCAGGCTGCACCTGTGCGAGCTGAGGTGTAGCATGTGTGAAGGTCACCCTAATGTGTTAAGAAACAGGACAGGAAAGGCATGCTGATGAGATCAAAGCTTGAGATTTTGGGTCACTTTCATAAACCTGAAAATCTCTGTGTGTTCTTCCCAAACCTCTTACCCCCTGATAAACCACAGTTGCTGCTCCATTAATAACTCTACCCCCCAAATCCTTCTAAATACTCAACCATATCTCTGCCAGCTGACAAGTAGAGCTGAGAGACTACAGACAAAATTCTGTCCCAGCCTATCTGCCTGCAGGATGTGAAGGGAGTTACTGAGGCAGGAAAAGAACAGGAGTCCTCTGATAAGAGACAATCATCCATTTTTCTTAAAAGAAGATGGGAAAAGAGTAAGCTGTATCTGATATCCACTTAGAAACATGACACCAAAAAGCCTCCCACTCTGGTAGTTTAAGAGAAGCACTTCATTTTTTAAATTTATTATTTATTAAAGTATAATTAACATATAATATTATTATATTAGTTCCAGGTATACAGCAAAGTGACTTCACATTTATATACCATATGATTTGATCACCACAGTAAGTCCAATAACTATCTTTCACCATATAAAGTTATAGTGATATTTTCGACTATTTCCCCTAGGCTGTATGTTACATCCCAATGACTGACTTATTTTATAACTGAAAGTTTGTCCCTCTTATTCTCCTTCACTTTGTTAATCTATCCCCACACACACTCCCTCTAGCAACCAACAGTTGTTCTAGTTGTTCTCTGTATCTATGAGTCTGTTTTTGTTTTGTTTATTCACTTGATTCCGCATATAAGTTAAATTTATAATATTTGTCTTCCTCTGTCTAACTGATTTCAATTAGCATAATACCCTATCTAGGTCCATCCATGTTGCAAATGGAAAGATTTCTTCTTTTTATGGTTAAATAATATTCCAGTGTGTGTGTGTGTGTGTGTGTGTATAATGTGTGTGTATATAATGTGTGTGTGTGTATACATATATATATGTATATAATGTGTATGTGTGTGTGTGTGTGTGTATATATATATATATATATATATATATAATATGTGTATGTGTGAGGTGTGATCAAAAAATATGGTGACAGTGAATGCTGCTGCCAAGTGCCATCCAGCACAATGGCAGGGATCTTCAATACGTGGAGCAGAGGAACAAATCTTAGTAACAGTACGTGACAAGTTTCAACTGGTTCAGTGCAATCAGTCAGTAGTAAGCTACGGTTGAGAGAAGGTGTGTTTAAAGTAAATCATGAATCACAAACAACCCATGAACATAAATTACTGTCAAATAACAACATCACGGTGTGCCCCCATGCCCCTTATTCACCAAATTGGGCACTGTGCAACTTCTGGCTCTTCCCTGAAGTCAAAATGACCATGAAAGGTAAATGTTTTAAATTGATTCAGGACATCGAGGCAGCCATGACAGCACAACTAAAGTACTCACAAAAGAGGACGACTTCCAGAACTGCTTCAGAAAGTGGCAAGAACAATGGGATAAGTGTGTTCAAAGCAATGAGGAGTATTCTGAGGGGAATTACCAGTAATGGCAGTATATCTTTTACTGTAATAAATTTTTTATTTAAATATTAACCATATTTTTTGATCACACCTCCTATATATGATGGATACCTATGTTGCTTCCATATCTTGGCTATTGTAAATAATGCTACAATGAACATAAGGGTGCTTATATCTTTTCAAATTAGTGTTTTTGTTTTCTTTAGATAAATACCCAGAATTGAAATTGCTGGGTTATATGGCAGTTCTATTTTATATTTCAAGAACCTCCATACTATTTTCCATAGTGGCTGCATCAATTTATAACCCCACCAGCATTCTTGATGGTTCCCTTTTCTCCACATCCTCATAAACATTTGTTGGTTGACTCTTTGATTACAGCCAATCTAACAAGTATAAGGTAATATCTCATTGTGGTTTTGAATTGCATTTTCCTGATGATTAGTGATATGTAGTAGCTTTGCATATGTCTCCCTTTCTATCTTCCCATCAGTGTGTCTTCTTTGGAGAAATGCCTATTCAGGTCCTCTGCCCATTTTTTAATTGGATTGTTTTTTGATGTTGCATTATATGAGATCTTTACATATTTTGGATATCAGCCCTTACCAAATGTATCACTTGCATATATCTTCTCCCATTCAATAGGTGGTCTTTTTCTTTTATTGATGGTTTCCTTCCCTGTGCAAAAGCTTTTGGTTTGATGTGGTCCCATTTGCTTATTTTCACTTTTGCTGCCCTTGCCTGAGGGCAGCAAAAGTGAAAATACTAAGCAAATGGGACCACACATCCAAAAAAAACATTGCTAAGACCAGTGTCAAAGAGTGTACTGCCTATGTTTTCTCCTAGGAGTTTTATGGTTTCAAGGTCTTACATTTAAGTCTTTAATCCACTTTGAGTTTATTTTTGTATATAGCATAAGAAAGTGTTTCAGCTTCATTTCTTTGCATGTAGCTGTCCAGTTTTCCCAACACAATTTACTAAAGAGACTGTCTTTTCCCCCTTGTATATTCCTGCCTCCAGTGTCATCCTCTCTGGTAGTTGTGTGAGTGTCTGACAGCCTCTTTAACCACCGTTTTTGCTTTGTTTTAATTAGAGAAATGTGAAAGGAAAGCAAGTCAGAGATTGGAACAAAGCCTGGAAACAACGCTTCTAACAGCTATTCGTAAACAGAAAGTGAGGTAGGTAATTGCCAACTCTTCCTCCCACTCACTCATTCATGTATTACACATTTGTTGACCCTTTACTCCTGCCAGATACCACAAAAGCTGTTAAAGATACAGAGATAAAGAGCTGAGTCCCTATCCTCCAGGAGATAAAGTTTTGATAAACAAAATCAAGGAGGGAGGGCATTCCAGGTTAAAGAAGCCTACTTAACTGCAGAGGAAAACAACATATGCAAAGGGAGGCAGCAAGTGCAGGACATGTTCTGGAATACGGAGGAGACCAGAGTCTCCTACTACTTGGTCTTCCTTTGGCCAGTAAATGACAACATGTATCGTGTTCTCACTGTATAATATTCCTGCCCTGTAATTATTATTTCCTTCCAATCACTGGTCTCCTTAATTAAGCTAAGAATGACAGTCCTATCAGAGGTACAGGGATTCAAACTCAAATTTTTTTAATTATTTTTAATTCTGTACATATAAGGTATTCAGGGCCTTGTGCTTCGGTTTAGTTTTTAGTGGTTCTACCTGCCTCTATACGCTGATAGGTTCTTTTCTCAAAGTTGGAGCAGCTTATGGAATCTAAGGAAATAATGCAGGGCACTCAAGAGCTGTTGTTGAACAGAGCACATAGGTGGCACTCTTTTCATTTTTTTAAGATTTATTCTATTGTTTTTAACAGAGAGAGACAGACAGAGAGAAGGGGGAGGGCCCAGAGCAGTCTCTATAGTTGCACGTCATCAGTTTTCAACATGGTTTCATTCCACACAGGTGGACAGGGGCCACGCCAGCAGGAACCAGGCTGGGGGCCTCCCACATGGGAAGCTTGCCCTGGTGAGAACCAAACTAGGGGCCACACCCTAGTTCAGCATATGGGACCGCACGGGCCAGGGCAAGGATTCGATCCTCGGATCCCAGGGCTGCAAAGCGAGCGCTTAACCCACTGAGCCATCCCGGCTTCCCCTCATTCCCTATCAGAAGTTGCAGTCCTTATATACCCTAGCAATTCTTATTAGCTCTTTCTTTTTTCTTTTTTTTTTTATTGTTTTTGACAGAGAGAGAGAGAGAGAGAGAGAGAGATAACAGAGACAGAGAGAGAACTGAGCTGTGGGCACTCCCCAGTTCAGCACATGGGTCCGAACGGGCTGGGGCCAGGATACGATCCTCAGTCCCCGGTGCTGCAAAGTGAGCACTTAACCCACTGAGCCATCCCGGCTTCCCCTTATTAGCTCTTTCTATATGCTTTGTTTTCTCCCTAATACCCATCATTATCTAATCTATCCTTTTTTTTTTTTTTTTTACTTATTTACACATTTATTGTTTATGTCACCCTGTAGAGGATAAAGGATTTTTTCCTATTTTATCACCACTGCATTTCTAGTACCCCTAGTACTGTCTGTCATATATTGGGTTGGCCAAAAAGTCATTGCATTTTCCATTAAAAAATTACCCTTCATTTACTGACAAAAAAAACTCAATGACTTACCCAAGCTGAATGTATGAATTCTATGGGACAGTCCCAATTATAGATACTTTGTCACACTATCCCCACAAAAATATTGCTGCCTACGTCATGTGTCATGATTTAGGCTTTGGCAAATATAGTCAAGCAAGGCACAAAATCCATATATATATGTAGGTAAAGTAGCTTACTATGTGCTATTTACAGTTCAAAGTATCTTATTACCCACTATACCAGTATGTAAAGATACTTAACCATCATACTTACATAGTAACAAGTACTAACTCACTAATCCATATGGTTTCTATACACGTTAATCTACACTAATGACATTAAGTCATTAATGTTAACTGGATTAAGTGCAAAGGCCTGTGTGAAACCATCTAATAACCATGAGTTTGTCAACTTTGATTATGATTTGGTCGCATACTTTTATACTTTCTGTCCTACCTCTCCAAGCTTCTTCTTTAAAAGTAGAAGTTTTTCTGAATACTAGAATACGTATAATACTTATCTTCCCCAGCACACACACATACTTTATACCAAAACACTCTTCCAGGAGGCATGTTGTGTTTCAAAGGACGAATACTGCTAAAAGGGAAAAAAAGACAATAACAAGATGGAATATGAAATATTACTGATCCATCTAAAGAAGCCTCTTTAAACATTTTTTTTTTTTAATCAGCCATTGTTAAAAGTAACTCTGAGTATAAAATAGGATTTCTGCTGGATGCCAGTACTTGCAAAGGCTGACCACGTATGCAGATGCAAAATTCCATTACTGCCCCAACACCTTTAGTGACCTTACTCTCTGGTCAAAGGGCAGAGAGGGAGGGGGAGTGTCCTCCTTCTCAATGAGGAAGGAAAGCAGCCAAGCTAAAAGAGTCTGAGAAAGAACAGTGGGCTCCTAGTGAGAAAGCGTGTTAAGTAGGTCGGCATTGGAACCACATTTTGTGGTACATAAATCCATCATTGTTCCTTTATATTTTCTTTTCCTTTTCTTTCCCCCTTCTTTTTTCTCCTCTACCCTATTCACTATTATTGTCATCTCATGTGAGTGTTTTTTAAACCATGATATATTTGTTCAATTGTCTTTAGACCTATAGCTTCTTCATCAAATTAGCTGATCTCTATTTATAGCTGACAGTTCTTCATGGGGGATCTAATAAAAATTCCTGCAAGTGATAAAACTAAGACAACTTTTGCATTGCTGTTCCTGACCCAAGGATTGTTGCCATCATCCAATAAATGTGTTTCAATGAGTGTTGTAAATGTCCATTTTCTTTCAAGGTTAGTACTTTTCAATAAGAAAAACTAGGCTCAGTAGTGTCAGGAGATAACATTTCCACAAGTTTCTTCACTCCCTACTCCAAAACACATTACCTTAAAAAAATGTATTTTACGAGACAAAAAGATGAAATAAATCTAAATAAACTTTGAATAATGATCCCATCAGGGAGGAAATTCATCTGTACCTGGTAAAAATAATCACATAAAATATTATGATATATTCTTAGCAATTAATATATATAACTGCCAAAGAAACACATCTATAATACTCAATATCCAAGTGTGCCTTTTTTGTTGCTATTAATAGCTCTCCATATTCATTAATTTCACAAAATATTTTATTTCACTTACTATACTCAATTTACCAATTGTCCCAATGGCCTCTACTGATACTAAGATGTATAATAAACAAAATATTAAAACACATAGCATCATTAAGCCAGGGTCTAACAAAGACCCCAAACTATATTCTGAGCCATGGATCAAAATGCATGTGAAAACCCAAACTGCAATTCATCATATTCGTTCAACAATAAAGATTAAAACACCTAAATGACAATGTATTTCTATATCCATCATCAGACTCATCTCAGAGGCAAGACTGTGGCCATGTCTGAAAACAATAGAATCCTGACAGATAAGTCAAAGCATGGGTATCCAGGCCACCCAGGAGGAACAAGACTAAGCAACCACCTTCGCCCAGTACAGGAAAGCCAACCCGCATCAGAATACAAAATGTGGGGGAAGCCGGGATGGCTCAGTGGGTTAGGCACTCACTTTGCAGCCTTGGGGACCGAGGATCGAATCCTGGCCCCAGCCCGTGTGGACCCATATGCTGAACTGGGGAGTGCCCGCAGTTCAGTTCTCACCGGGGTGAGACCCTGGCCCAGTTCCTGCCCTGTGCAACCCCGAGCCCACCTATGGAATGAAACTATTTGGAAAAACCAATGATGTGCAACTATGGAGACTGTTCTGGGCCCTCCCCCTTCGCTCTGTCTCTGACTCTGTCTCCTTCTCTGTCAAAAACAATAAATAAATCTTAAAAAAAAAAAAAAAAAAAACAATACAAAATGTTCGAAATGGCTGGGTGTCCACAAGATCTTTTTGCTACATAGTTTAATCATTGGAACCATTACCACGCTTATGACACTGTCCTAACATAGGAATTCCAAATGAAGGGAAGGGAATTAAACTATGGAGGTTTAGAGACCCCCAAACAGGATGAATGTAAAAAATTAGGTTGAGTTCAATGAAAATAAAATGAGGCCCAAAGCAGAAAGAGGAGTATAAAAATATGCAACTAAAAATACACATATATTCAACTAACTAAATTACCTTTTCCGGCGTATAAGATGACCAGGCGTATAAGACAACCCCCTAATTTTACAGTTAAAACATAGGTTTAGGCCTATATTCGCTGTACAAGACTATAGCCTCAGAAGTGGGGGGTAGTCTTATACAGCGAATATAGGCCTAAACCTATGTTTTAACTGTAAAATTAGGGGGTCGTCTTATACGCCCGGTCGTCTTACACGCTGGAAAATACGGTATATATATTATACACACACAAGGCTTTCAGTTACAGAGCTTTGATTATGGAGGTGCTGGGAACCACCCCCATCCTCATATCTGGTGACTCTTAGGCCCAAATACCCATTTCTCTCATGTGGGAGCAGGGTTAAAAAGACAGACTTTGCCTATAGAATGAGCAGGCTGACATCCGCAGAATTCCAGCCCATGCCTCTCCTCTCATAAGGAAACTCCCTACCTTAATCACACACTAACAGTGCTAACATGTGCATTCAAAATACCATCAACTTCATGACTCAGTACTTTAATAAGCACACATAAATAACTCATTTTGAAATTCAATGAGAACTTTATGTGTGGATAGAAACTGCAAAAATAAAAACAAGAGTTCTTCTGGTCCTTGGATATTGTGTCCAAATAGTTCAAATAAACCAATTTTCAGTCCATCAGACCTGGTCATCTGTACAGAATAACCTTGTTGTCAAAGGCTCTGTTGCCTGGATTTAAATCTCAGGTTTGGTAGCTATAGGAACTGAAATGATGTAACTTCTCTGTGCCTTACTTTCTTTATTTGTAAGCAGAGGGAGGGGTGACTACCTCATCTAATTCTTACAATAATTCTCATTCTTATGAGAATTAGATGAGCTAATATATGAAAAATACGTAGCAGAGTACCTGGCACATAGTAAATGTTGAAGAAATGGTAACAGTTTGTATCAGTGTTACACTAATTAACTATGATCAAATTTATACCAATAATGATGATATAAATATAGAAAATAAATCACAAACATTATATAAAGAGGAAGATTTATATATAAAAATAAAAAGTATTGAGCCAAGATTATTTTATACTAACATATCACAGATCAACTATTTTTTACAACTCCCTCACTACTCTAGCCATCTGTAATCAAGAATAACATTAAGAAAAACCAAAGAAAGTAAACAACTAGATAAAGAAAAGGACACATTAAATGGTTTCCTGGACCCTAAAAGTCCCATGAACTTTGGGGATGTTCACCAAAGGCTATTACTAGCAACCTTCCAGACAGCCAGTGCCTGCACAAATTTTGCATATACTCATTTATGTAAATCAGGCTTTTTTTCCTTTCTTGAGATAACTAAAGACAGTTTCATCTTATTGTTATAGTAGTGACTTCTTTTCTTACTACATCTTCTAAGATTCACTTTTCATACTCCTTTTGTCTTAATAGCTTTGTTTGTATGTTTTCCCCTTTTGATCTCCTGTTATCTTAAACAGTCTTTTTGTGAAAATTCTTTCTTTTAGACATTCTAATTCAACTTTCCTTAATTTAGCATTCAATTTTATGCAACAGGGCCTGGTATAGTACCTTAAACGGAACAGATACTTCAGCTGTTTGTTTAATAAATGTAGCAAGGTATCTTTGGTCAGCTCAGCCATTTTCAACATTCTTAGATATATGGGGTGCCTGCTAGTTTTTATTACTACTAACACATTTTCACTATTGTGAGACTAAGGAAATTATCAGTAGCAGTAGGAAAATTTCTATTTGACAACATTTCAAATTGAAATATGCCTTCCAATCCTATATTGCTGATGGATAATTCTTATCATGATGCTCATTACAATTAGGCAGGAAGTTTATTTATGGAGAATAAAGAGGCAATTTTTAAAAAAGACACAGTCTTTTAAAAAGAACCTAAAGTTGAGTCCTTATTTAGAACCAGAATCCTGGGATGACTTCATATTTTCATTAAAAGAACACTAATTTTTTGATACAACGAATATCTCATTCAATGATATACCAAGAAGTCACCTTTTAGATAGAGAAGCTAAAAGGAAAAGATTTCAAAAGAATGACAATTGTGTTAAGCGATTTCTCCTTAATCTTATATACGAGTAGCTTATAATTAACACTACTACTACAAAAAAAAAAGTACAAGAAATAAATATGTATACACAGTATTATAAATCTTTTTCAAATTATAAAAAGAAGCCTGGAGGCTATGTGGTCTAATGAGAATACGGGCTTTATAGCCAGAAGGCCTCAGTTCTGATTCTACTTTTGCCTCTTTACTCCTAAAACTATCAAGGGAATCAAATATAATTACATAGGTAATATATTTAGTGCAGTACCAAACACATAGTAAGGGCTTCATAAATAATAATACCATTATTTTAATAAGAATGTACATTGAATACATATTTAATTTTGTACTCTCCAAAAATTCTTTTTTTTTTTTTAACAGAGAGACAGACAGAGAGAAGGGGGAGGGCCCAGAGCAGTCTCCATAGTTGAGAGCATCACTTTTCCAGATAGTTTCACTCCACCGGTGGGTATGAGGCTGCACAGAGCAGGAACTGGGCCTGGAGCCTCCTGCATAGGCCCTGGCAAGAACTGAACTGGAGGCATTCCCCAGTTTAGCATATGGGTTGGGATAGGGATTTGATCCTCGGTCCCTGGGCCTACAAAGGGAGCATTTAACCCGCTGAGCCATCCCAGCTTCCCCCAGAATTCTTCTAGAATGTAACAGGATTAAAAATAAAGAAATAAACCCACATATATAAAGAGGAGAAAAGACAGTAACAACAAAAATTCTAAAGCTAGGTAACAGATAGATGACTCATAACTAACCTAGGAAAGCTGACATGGCTGAAGCCTAGGTCCCTTCCAGGAGTACTCTTAGCTGCACTGTTTTAAACTAAAATGTACCAGAGAAACCTAATTATTTATTATAGTTTTATTATATTAAAACAGTATCGTCTTTAAAATGCCAATTAAGAAAAAAAGAAAGTTACATATGAAAACTTCAATCCATTGCTTCAGACAGTATATGACAACCAAAATGGAGATAAGGATCCTAATATATTTAAAATTTTTAAACTGCAGAAATAAAGAAAAAACAAATGATTAGGGTTGAGCAGAACAACCAACAAACAGAACAAATGAAAATGAGGGGTTACACAGGCTTTTGGAATAATAATAAGCCATTAAATCAATTAGCCACTAAGTTGAAGGTTCTCAAAGAGCAATAAGCCTCACCAAGGAAGACTTTTTATAATTAAACTTCCAGTTCCCAGTACCTCCAAACACATACACAACAAGAGGTCCAAACCTACAGAGAAAATGAGTTGGAAAAGGTATGTGCTTCGAGACGTGATTCTCATACATTACATACCACACCTTGCCCTGACAAGAAGTGGCTAGTCTACAAAATATAGGCTTACTTTCTCAACTGTAAAGTTCAAGAACACTACAATGCACTCCTGATGGTAGTGTACATTGGTGCAACCAATCTGGAGAACAATTTAGTAATACCTAGTAAAGATTATGGTGGTGCATCTTATCACCTAGAAACTCCACACTTACAAAAATATCCCTAAAAAAACTCTTGCATATGTTGCACAAGAAAATATATGCAAAAATGTTTATAACATTGTTCATAATAGCAAAACATGAAAAACAGTGAAATATCCATGAATAGTAAAGAGATAATTAGATCATGGTACATTCACACAACGAACTGCAGTGAAAAATGAATGCTGCATGCATCAACATGAATGAATGTCGTAATATATACAGTTTAATACCATTCATACAAAGTTTAAGACCATATAAACAATACAAATATAAATTTATTAGAGATACATATATATGCAGTAAAAGTTTATTTAAAAGTAATGGTATAGTCAATTTAAATAGTGTAGTTACTACTGAGGCTGATGAGAAAAAAATGAAATCAAGGAACAGAATGCAAAAGGCTAATACATTTAATTTCTTTTACTAGGTAGTGAGAATATGAAAGTCCAAAGCATTCAACTTTATAACCTTTTGCATATTTTTACCTTAAATATTTAACAATAAAAAGTTCAATTTCAAATATAAATTTTGAGATTCTCTAGCTTTGTAGCACTAAATGCTAAAAGTATAAGAAAGCAAACAAACCAAGGATGATTTCATCATTGTGTACCTTATGTCAACACATGTACAGAGTTGGTAAATAATAACTCTGTGCCACGATGACAATGCAATAATGCATTCCATCTTAATCCCACTCCATCCAGCTCTGCGTTCCACTGAGCTCCAAGGCAGCAAGAATGTTTTCATTGCTGTATCCCCATTGCCTAGAATACTGCCTGACACATAGTAAGCTACGGATATGGCAATAAAAATATTTGTTCTATGAATGAACAATATATGGCAAAATAAATGTTCTATGAATGTCAACTGCTATTGCCATTATCATTGTATCTGTAGTGTGGCCATCTCTATTACACATACAATGAGAATGAAAAAATAAATTTTGAAAAGGCAATAAACATCTTGCTTTCAACAGTGCTAGAGTCCAAATGAACACTATGTCTACAGACTTGACCTCCACCAAGTGATTCGTATGACTCGAACTATTCAGTTTCTTATGCTGTATTAAATGATACTGTGTAATGTCACTAAATCACACATATCAGCATACCTTACAAAGTTCAATTATTTTTGCTATAATTTAATAGAAAAATTTAGACCAACTGAGATTAAGCTATTTGCCTGAAATTAAGACTGGCTTAGAATTCTTGAACTCAGAATATCATTTAAGACTCAGGGTCACCTTCTTTCAAAATTATGATACTCAGCTTATACCATTACTGCATTTCTTTTTATCTGCTGTTCATCTTTGCCACCAATGTAGTTAAACAGCAATATATTTATCAATTTTGGCCAGACTCTAAGCATCAAGGTAATACTTCTGGCTCACCCAAAGAGGCAAGGCAATAAAAAATGGAACTGCATACAAGTGAAACAAAGGAAGGATGGTTTCTGCTTGTCCCAAAATGTATCAGAAGACACCGTAAAATGATAGCAAAAGAAAAGCAGTCTAACGTGACCAATGGAAGTTAAAAGACAAGGAAATCAGATTTTTAATAGTACAACTATTGCATTTTTCTGCAGACTATATTAATTTTCAGAGTTTAAAAAAATTATCAATTACTTTAGTCAGTGTTTTGATATACTAGGAATGCTACTAAATGGGGTAAGGAATTAAAAATGTAGGGCAGCTCAGTAACTCAGTTGGACATCAGATCAAAGGCATTCCAGTTTACTAGAAATATGCCATAAATACTTCGACAAAGGTTGTCCAACAAATACGCTGTTCCAGCAATCTGAGTGAGACACTACTTTCATGTGCAAGGTCCTGGATTATTCTTATTACATTTACACTGGTTTCAACCTCACCACCTACCTTTCTTAAGCTGCAGTTTTGTCATTGCTCCATAACCTTTGTTTCATATTACTCTTAAAGATTTCCAAACCTCTTGCCAAATCCAGTGTGCTTAGTTCACTTTGATATCCTTGTAGCATCTGTTAATATTAAACCTTTTCTTCAAACTCTTGAGTTTTCCAGATGCTTACTTTTTTTCACCCAGTGCTCATCAAAATGGAAGTGTTCAGAAGTTCGGGTCAAACAGCATGCTGTTATTGAAGTCTTAATAGCAGAAAAGGTTCCTCCAACTTTTTGAAATTTTGAAAAAGAAGTCTGGGACTTCTTAAATATGATCAATACAGGTGGTGAAACTTGGGTCCATTATTATGACCCCAAGAACAAAAGGCAGTCCGTGGAATACCGCCAAAAGGGAACATCTTCCTAGCTGAGGCCTGAGTTTTGAATTTTTTCCATTTTGATGTGCACTGAGTAAAAAATGTAAGTATCTGTGTACAAGGCCAAGAATGATGGAGGGGAGATAATGTGTGACTGCACAGAACTGGTTATATACAGATATGTCTAATGTAACAAAAATATTACAGTGGAGGCAAATTTTATCAGACTCAGTCATAACAGAATGGGAAGTGGTAGGAAGGAGATCTCAACTCTGAAATAACTATGTATTCAAAGTTCTTATTCCAATTCTCAAATAAGGTCAGAAGTGCGGCCACCTAAGCTCTCAGACCATTGAGGATGGAGTATGTCTTGCTGCCTTATTTATTCAGGAACACAGAAATAGCATGGATGTAATTTCTCTCATTAAAGTTTTCTAGTTTTTCACCTCTACGTCATCAGAAGCTAGTTGGGCCCTGGGTTTTCTACCAGTATAGAGAAATATCAGATGAAGAACTCAATATAAGGACTTAGGAAATTATTAATATTACTCCCCATACCTACCCCATCAAACCAAGAATATCCTGTCTTTACAGAGCCTGTTATTTGAGTCAAAAAAAAAAAAAATACCTTCTCTGCCTTTCTTATATCTCATATTTTAACTGCATTTTCTTAGGCCATATTTACATCTTCAAAGAAAAATAAATTTTATTTCCAGTTTCATAAAATGGTCTGCTTTTCACAGAAAAAAAAATATAACAAACAATTCTTACTGGACTCACATATATTTAAAGCCCCAATCTGAGGTCTATGGGTTTTACCTAAAAACAAAATTGCTGTTGATTGCACATCTCTCTCTCTCTCTCTCTCTCTCTCTCTCTCTCTCTCTCTCTCTCTCTCTCTCTTTCTCTCAGTCTCTCTCAGACACACATACACACTTTATTTCTTTATTCCTGTCCCCAATATATTTTTTACTCTTAAGAAGGAGGAACCAGTTTGATACCTAGGTATTTTAAAACTTCACCCTTCCTTTGTCTCTTCCTTCATTGAAGGAAAAATTGGGGGCTCTATGCTAGAGGGGAGGCCAGGTGTATTATGTTAGCATATTTTATGAGAATGCAAAAAGTAGAGGAAGAGTAAAAGCTGACTTCCAGGTAACTGAAAAGTAGCATTCACATTTACGATTTCTCTTCCTTTCAGTTTTTGGCATCTAATTCAAACATACTATCCTTCCCAATAAAACACTATTTATTAATAATATATAAGAGGACAAAAGAGATATCCTTATAGAATATTTCTGCCCTTGAAGTAAAAAGGCTACATAAATACAAGGCATTGTAAATAGCATTTACTTTCTTATAAGGGTGGCAGGAACTTCCTCACATTTGGGTTCATTCACTTCCTGCTAAGTGCAGCCATGTGGTTGGGGTGCAGAACTCTAATGTAGCATTTGCTACCTGTAATCAAGAGTGTTAGAAATGCTGGCCAGCAGCCCCATCCCTGGGGTCACCCCAGCACTCCACTAAGGCCAGACTTGCCCAGCAACCCCAACCTTCCAGGAAAAGAACAGCCCACTCTTTGCAAACTCTCCAAATTACATCTCTCAGAATATCACAGATGGAGCACATGTCTCAAAAGAAATACCTGTATCAATTTTTTCCTTGGGAAAAAAAATCAAGCAGGACATTAACCACACAACCAGAGAACTTCTTGGCCCCAATCATTTCAAAACAGCAAACAACAGACTTTTTCTAAAAACCACACCCATACAACCTCATCAACTGAAAGGTTCCCAGGCACACTCATCCCAGAATGCAATGCTTTTGAGATCTCCTGGTATAAAGCAGAAATGTTGTCAATTTCATTTTATGATGAAAGAAAAAGAAACAACAGTTTAAATTTGCCTGAAGTCACTTGGAAATCACAGTGACAACTTACAAAAAGGACAGTTAAGAAAAATCAAGTTCTTCTTTTTCACCCAATTAATATACACATTGTCTTCAAGGAATAGTCGGGGAGAGAGAAAGAACAGTTCTTGGCAGCAAATCACCACTAAAGGTCCAAATGTTCACATATACTTGTATTTGGGTAAGAGCCCAGTGCTTAGGCTCAAAGACATGAACGTCTTCAGTCAGCTGAAGGACACAGAAGGCACACCAAAGTAGTGAGCTGAGAGCAAAGTGCCCTCCTGGCGGTCTGAAGCAGGGGGCCCGCTTAGGAGGAGCAACAGCAATACCGCAGCCCAGGGAAACCTGCTTTGGGACTGAAGTGACAAGAAGATGCCTGCTCAGGGCCACACCAAGTACCTGGCATGTCCTCCACCCATTTGCAGAAAAGCTTGCTGCAATCTTTTTATAGCTCTTCATGGGCTTTACAGAAGTTCAAGAACCATCCTTTGCTAGGATCCTACTCAGTACAAGGCACAGAGTTACAATAGCCCTGAGGAAGCTGAGGCTCAGAGGAGTGAACTAGCTCTCCTGAGTTCTCAGATAGGAAGTCACACAGCCAGGATTCAGAACAGGTCTGTCCAGCTCTAAGGCACACTCTTTTTCCACTCTTCCACTCTTCTGACCTTCCAGAGAGCACAGTTCAGAGTGTTCAATGCAAGCTCGTAAAGAGAAAGATCTTATCCATAATACCGGTATATTAAAAACAGGAGTTGGCAGACTTTTTCTGTAAAGGCCAGTGAATACTTTAGGCTTTGCAAGCCATGTAGGGTTTCTGTCAAACACCATTTTTGTTTTCTCTCACTTACCTTTAAAAACATAGAAATCATTCTTAGCTCATAAGGCTATACAGAAGCTGGCTACAGGCCCATTGCCAACCCCTGTGAGAGCACATAATCCAAGCAAGGCTCCTTGATTCTGATAGATGAGAACTGTATCACTGATCCAATGTCTTGATTTACCAAGGCACTTTTACTTCCGGGTGGGGCGTAAAGAGAAGGCTAGAAGAGGATCAGTACTCAATCTAATCACCTCATATATATTCCACCATTAAGTAAAGTGTAAGGAAGAGCAACCTTTTACTTATAGACTCCTTCATCACAGTAGTTTTAGAAGTGATTGGCATTTATTTCATTTATTTCCTAATTTTATTTCCATGTCTTTGCATAACCCAACTTAAGCATTAATCTGTCACTGAAAATCAATGTTTTCTACAGTCAAATTAGAACTGACTATTTCAGAGGGTCATAAACAGAAACTTAGGAAGATTTGAGATGACCGTGGGCTTTTTCAATATGATCGGAGGTCTCTGGGGTGCTATTATCTGAAATTTTAGAAAATACTTTTCGTTCACTTTATGGCAATTGTAAAACAGGCTCTGTACACTACCTGCAATCTGTAATAGCCATCAAGTCTATCTAACATGTTGCAAGCAAGCCCCAGCTCATCAACACTAAGCACATGAGATGCATTTTAAATGATACTCAGATTTTGCCATGCAAGGCAAAATGATCTACAACTTATGACCTCCTTAAGTTTCTCTTTAGATACTGAACTTGAAATCAGGATTTGCTCTCAGCCCATCCAGACACATAAGCTAACCATGTGCCTTATCAGTTGTTGGATGGTTGACCTCTGCCTTGGTCTGGGCAATACAACATCAGTGCCAGGTCCAAGTGTCTCTGGTTAAAATATTTTCAACTCTGCTGATTTATGCCCAGCTGTTTGGTAACTACTGAATAGAAAGAGAAGAAAGCCATGAGGGACCAATTTAATAGCAACCAATGTTATTTTCACTGCTGAGCTAAACAAGTTGGAAACCAGAAGACTCCAGATTCTAAAGGCTGGTACCTTATTGCATAAAGCAGCATGTAGACCCACATAGCCCATCCTACAGGTAAATACATACAGGAACATAGGAACAGTTAGAAAATTGGAATTGAAGTGAGATCAATAAAAATAGCTATTCTTGGATTTTGCCCCTTTTATCCAATTGCATAATCTCCTCTTGTGAAACACAGAACAGTCAGGAAAAGACCTGGCCCAAGACCTCCTAACATAGATTAAACAAAGACTGAAAAAAGTGAGCAACTGCAAAAGCCAATTATAGGAAGTAGTCAAGTAAGAAAAGTGCTTCCTTGTGTCCAAAGGGCATGGCAACCTCAGTTATGAAGACATCAAGCAGAGAAAGGAAAGGAATGAGATGTTCTTTCTAAGGACTTGGAAGTATGCTAGGTATTTTACATACAGTGCATCATCTAATCATCATTAATTTGTAAGATAGGAAATAGCACCCCCATTTCAGATGAAGATCTGAGGCTTCAAGAGAAACTTACCCAAGATCACACAAGTAAGTGTCAGGCATTTGAACAGGGTCTATCTGAGATCACACCTGCCCTTTCATTCCATCGGGCTTCATCTCCCACAGAAAACAAACCAAAACACTAAAACAGAGCATAAAATAGACACCATTTAGGAGTAAGACAGGCAAGTGGTATTGGAACAGTGCTCCACACTCAGGCCAGGACTCTACTGTCCCATGGGAGAGATGGCAAGGGCATGTAAGAATGCAAGTGCCATAGTTGCAAGTGATGTCATACTTGGCATCAACAATCTCCCAAATGTCAGCTCCAAAGGCCCAGTGCTGTCAACACGAAGCTAAAAACCAGGGCACCAAGCAGGGAGGGAGAAGAGCTGAGACTTGGATGGCACCGTGAGAGTCCACGAGGCTCACCTGTCTGGAAAGGCAACCTGGACCCCACAACTGAGAGGCTAAGGATGTTGAAATACTATCTGTCTTGGCTCCAGATTGGTCCAGGAACTAATGTTGAGGCTTGAGGTGGGAAACTCAATGTAGGGAAGAAGAGGGGGCAAGACATGGATCATGAGATAGGACTGCCATGTTTTCACTTCAGGGCCATGGCAAATACAACTTTCCTCTGAATGTCTTCATGTTTATGACCCTCATAGAGGACCAAATCTCCACAATCAAAGCAGCAGTGGGAATCAGAATAATAATCTAAGTAAACTCAAGGCAAACAAAGTATTTTGCCAGATTTAGATCAGATTTTTATATTTCTAAACAGCAGCCTTGTGCTGGCAGAGCTGAGCTTTGGAAGCAGATTCTGGGAGAACACTGGTGCCCGGCATGCCAATACTCGTAGCTGGCATCACTCTCCTACTCTTGCTGCCAGCTCTCTTGCCCTTCTGCCACCATTTCTTTACCCAAGTCACCCAAGCAAACACATGAAGCCAGTTCTGGATTGTGTGCAGAGGAAGGAAAGGAAGCTAGCAGCAGGAACCGTGAGCAGAAGGACGGTGAGAAAACCAGGAAGGTAAAAGGCCTGACACCTTTCCTCTCCTCTCCAAGAAGAAAGGGTTGCTCTGCAGATACGGAAGGGAGGGCAGCAGGATTTCAAAAGCCAACACCTGATACACTAGGTCATAACTGAAGAGAGTGATCCAGTTGAGTGTGCTAGGCTGACTCAATGATGAATCAGGCCCTTTCTCTGCTCTGTGACAGAAGCCACTATCTCAAGGCACATAATTACATCCTGGGTATCCTCAGGTACCTAAAGGTGACAGCCAGGGTGGGCAGAGCTTCAGATCTGGCCCTTCTGGGATGGCTGCCTCTCCCTCCAAGGTCAAGCAATGCCACTGCTCCTAGCCTGGGAATGAGCCAGCCACGGTCAAGGCATGGGGTGGAAGGTGGGTCCAAAGCTCCTGGCAGAGCTCCTCAGGCAGCCACTCACCTGGCTCTATCAAGGTAAAAAGTTTCTGCATCTCTCTAGAAGCCTGGCATCCCCACTCCATCCTCCCATGAGAAGGAGAATCCCCCAGTGTGAAGGGAGGTCAGAAGAACCAGATCAGCCTAAAGGGAAAATGAAATTGAGTAAGCAGAAAATTTTTAGAAAATCTAAAACACTACTCCAATAAAGTACTACTGCTAGATTCAATTTAGATAACTCAGCTTTCTCAGTGAGATAAACAGGCAGTTTGAAAAGATCATTCACTGCAGATACAAAAGATTAATTGAAAGAGATTTTTCGATCCAGAGATAAATGAAATCTCAGAAAGTTATCTGGTCAAACAGAGAGTAGTAGTCAATCTTCTTCATAAAGCTCTCCTAGAAAAGAGATCACAGAGCTAATACTACCATCTAACAGTCTTTATAAACAAGAAATGATTCTTCAAACATAAATCTCTAAAACTTCCTTAATTTTAAACCAAATACCTACTACCTCATTCTCAGTAGAAACAGAAATTACCAACCACAAGAGTGACCACACAGAAATGTTTTCACTTCTGTTAATTCTCCAAAATAAAGACAATCCAATTCATAAATTCTTCCTCAATTCTTTCACTATTTTCTTTTTCTTTTTTTCCTGAACCCTCTCCAAACTAATCAGTCATGAGCTGAGGACTGATGGTTTAATTACTAGACAATGCAGCTGGTGAAAGCTTTTATCGAGTTAAACTGACTTTTATCCCAAGTGTGTTTTCCACATGACACCAGTTAATGTTTTGTTTTTGTCTATTTTCCAACTAGCTGTCCCAATATAAAACAAGGAAGACTATGCAAAAGAGAGAAGCAGCTGGTGTTGGAAACTTAACAAATGACTAAGCTAATTTATAGAGTGACTGGAAAAAAAAACCACTTGAATTTTAAATCAAAATGCAGCAAGAGAGAAAATGATGCATGGCTATACAACATAAACTATCAATGTCATAAAAAGCTATTCATATACTGCAATGACATTGCTGATTAGCTATTTGCCACCACTATAGATGGCAGAATTATCTGACTGTTGTCGGAGAAACTGATTTCTTAAAGTGTCCTATGTGTTCGTGCTATCTAAGTTCCCAGATAGACTTTCCTGAAATCATCACCAAATATTCTAATCCAAAGCTAAAATCATGGCAAATTGCCTGTCTTTAGATTAGCCTGGTTAAACGTCTTAGACTAGTGGCTCTCAGCCTTTGCTACACATTGGAATCACCTGAGGAGCTTTAAGAACTAATGGCTGAACCCCACCCTCAAAAATTCTGATATAATTGGTCTGCAGTGAGGCATGAATATTGGGGTATTTAGAGCTATCAGGGTAATTTTAATATGCAGCAAGATAGAGAACCACTGCCTTAGACAATATTAACATATCAACTGAAAATAATGTATTGCAAGCTTATTATGTGCCAAGACTTGTGAGTTAATAAGTAAAAGTGCAAGACAGACTCTGCCCTCAAGGCCCTCAATCTAAGGGGAAGACAGACATGTATGTAACTCAACAGCTGTCATACAATATGCCAAGTGCTATGACCAAGGTGCAGAGAGCAGCGGAGGGGCATCTAACACCACCAGGCAGGGAGGGAGAGGTGTCAAGGCCAGCTTCTCTAATACAGCTAGGTCTTGAAGGCTACGTAGGAGTCTGCCAGAATGAGAAAGTTGGGAAAGACATCTCGAGAAGAGGGACTAGAGTGTACAAAGGCCCAGAATCTGGAGAGCATGACTCCTTCCTTGGAGCTCTGCAAGTTGTTCTTTACAGGTGAAACAGGGTGGATGTAAATGCAAGAGAGAAATGAGGGGTTTTCCAGGGTGCCTATTCCAGGGTGCCTAGAGGGCCCAGACTGGTAACATAAATAACCAAGTAGTCTGAGTGTGAAGCAACAATTTGTGTGGTGGACAGCCCAACTCAACTGGTGTGGAGGGTAATGATACTGCTTCTGAGTTCCAGCCACTGTGAAAGTAAAGGCTCAATATTAACACATCTTCCAGATTTTCCTGAGATGAGGAGAATCTGGTCCTTACGTGAAATTTACAGGTTTTTAAATGCTGAGCAGGACAACTAAACCTGCAAGCCAGACACTGCCTATGGACTACAGGCATGGTCTATACCTTTTCACTACATTATAAAAAAATTACTGAAAGATTAAAAGGGGGATGCCAGGATAGCTCAGCAGTTGAGGGGCTTGCCTTGCAATCATGAGATCTGGGGTTCCATTCCCAGCCCCGGCCCATGCAAACCCATATGCTGAATTGCAGCGCAACTGGTAACTGCCAGGATGGCTGGGCGCTGAAGGTTCCTGCCTCCCATGCGGGAGGCCCCCAGTTTGGTTCCAGCCCCCCAGGGCCCCACATCCAACTGTGTGGAATGAAACCATGTCATAACTAATGATGCACAACTATGGAGGCTGGTCTGGCCCTCCCTCCCTTCTCTATCTCACCCTCACTTTTTGTCAAACAATATAATAAATATTTTTTAAAAGATCAAAGGGACAGGAGGGTGGTGTCCAATTTACATAAAAGAGCATTTTTAAATCGAACTGCAGTGTTGCCAACAGCAATCTGACAAATCCAATAGTACAAAGCTTCCCCCCACTCATAGTAACGCTACTCAAGGTACCAGTGTTCTGAAATTAGGCCCTTCATTTCTCACATTCAATGCAGGACCATCTTATTTGTAACTGCAGGGGGAAAAAACAATTTGACAAATATTAAGAGACAGGTAAAGGCTACACTTACTAGGCTCCAAGATATAAATTACAGTCAGGTTTGAATTACATATGACTCTGGAGTACAAAGGTGGCAATCAAAAAATCACAGATGATCTGCCAAGCTGGACTGGAGTCTAGGCCCTGGGCAGTGAGTAGGGTGACCAGATGTACCATTTTAACAGGACAGAAAACAACAGTATTGTACCATTTTAAATGGTACGTATGGTCAGTGTAGTCTCACTAGGCTAAATTCAAAGTGTCAATAGGCTGACCCCAAGTACCGTTTGAAAAGGGACATTACCATTGCTTTCTGTCCGGTTTAAAATGGTCCATCTGGTCAGCCTAGCAGTGAGCCTCTGTAGGCTGGGAATACAGCCAGCTGCCAAGCAGGGCAGCCTGACAGGAGCGGGTGGAAAACCCAGATACCAGGAGAAGGTCACCCTATCCCCAGAGAGGACTTTGCTTCCTCCATTTGGGCCCCCACTCAACCTCTTTCGCAAGGTCAATTTCTCAGATGTAAGGGAGAAGGCAGATTCCTCACGCGTGATGATCAGTTATTAAATACTGTGAAAGTCAACAGCAAATGCCAATTCTCCACACCTTCTCTAAGATATTCTTATCTATTTAGTCACAAGACAAAGCACCACACATGGCAAACAGAACACTTATAGAAAATTCTCCCCCAAAATAAAAAATCTATAAAAAGGCACTTGGGTTAAATGTGGCAAAAGTATATTTTACATAGTTGTCTATAAACAAAATTAAGAAATGAGAACATTTGTATGACTTCATGGATTTGATTAGGAAAAAATACAATTCCTAAATCAAAAACACGGGTAGTGGTAAGAAACACATCATAGATATATGGCTATTATTCGTTCTCAAATTAAATAAATGGATAGAAGTACTGTCCAAAGAAAGACATACTGTTTTATTTAGTAAAGAGCTAACTGCTTGATTTTTTTTCTTCGGGCTTTAACAAAATGAGAAAACATAGCATTACCATGTCTGGTAAAATGCCTGTACTCTCTGCATGTCATTTCTAATTTTAGATATGGAAATGGGATTCTCTCAGGCATTCTGACTTTCAGAGAGGGGTCACTGCACTGTAAGATATTAGAATCTCTAAAAGCTTGGAATTATACAGTAACATTTATAATTCAGCAAAAACAATGGTCCTTTCTTTCAAAAGAAAGAGGGTATTTAAAGTTAAATTGTTTTTAGCAATCTCTATGCTGAGTTTCTCAAATATTTTTTAAAGATTAAATATTACATAAACACAAAACAGATCTCTCAAGGCAGAGAGGGAAAATATCGTTGCATATGAAGGCTCAAAGCTTAATTTGAAAAATTGTTCTCCATCAACTGTCATGCATAATTAAATAGCTAAATAAATAATAGCAATAAAATCATTAAGAGGTGTTTTTATCAACAAGAAAATAGTCACTTTCATAAACCCATAAAGCATGTATTGAAATGTATTATATTTCAGACTGTATCAATAACTTGAACATTTTTCACTACATGTTATCTAAACTTGTCTGCCACACTATTTTAATTTTTTTCTTGATACAGAAATTAATATTTGTGTAAAAGTTACCAGTGTTTCCTTTAAAATTTGGCACAAGTTCTTAATTTCTTAAATTCTTATTCAAAGATAATGTAACTTTGCTTAAACAAAGTATCAGATGGTGGAACAGGGATGGTTCAGCCAAGAAGAGAGGCCTGGATGAATGACACCACATAAGTCAAATGAATTGTATGAGTATGTGACTGCCTACTGAGGGAGAAGACAAACACACACACACACTTCTTTCTACTACTCTTGGATTAGCTTTTGAGTAGCACCCTAAATTTCCCTTATGCATATTTTACACTGAGTGTTGAGTTATCCCCAGGGCTCGCTTTAAGGCCACAGTCAGACCAGCAGCTGACCAGCAGTTTGCTTCATCTTCCCCTGTTTGGACTCCCTGGAAAATCTAGGATTCTTGCAGCTAATCCATGAAGGGAATTTTGTCACTCTCTTTCCTAACAGACTCTATGTCTAGTTCCAAAGAGCCTATACAATCTCACCAGTGATATGAATCATGAAATATTTTTTTAATTATATTTTTTTCAACCAAAACTCTCTTTGATTCTTTTAAAAATTAATTTTTTTAATGTACATTGTCCCAGGAAGACTATTTATTTTGCTGAAATATAAGAGATTTAAACTCAGTCCTCTATCACTTCCCAAAGTATTTTAGAATTCACAGTATAAGTAATGTGTTTGTGTCCACATGCATGTTCTCCCAAATGCTTCTGCCTTTCCCTTGCTCCTCAGGAATGCTGTGAGGCTGAATGAGAACAGGGTTCAATAAATATCAGTTCTCTTTCTAAGACCCTGTTGCCTATCTTTTAAGACCCATGGTCTCCCTTTTAAAAGTGAAAGAATTCGGACACAGACTGGATGGCTCGCTTGCATAGAATCCCATGGGCGTCTTTAAACCTCAGTTCTGAACTTGTAGGTTCAGATGGCACAATACTGCACAGCCACATGCTGGCGACATCTTTCTCTTTTAATCACGTGACCAGACCCTGTCACAGATCTCAGGGAACACCTGGGGTGGGGTGGGAACCCAAGGTAAGAGAAAGTAGGGCAAATCCATGAAGGCAGAGTTGTGAGAAAACAACAGCTTTCAGAAACAAAAAGACAATGGTGAGCCATTCATTCCCATGTAAAGGAATCAGTTTGAGGAGGAGGAGTTTTGTAAAGTTAATTCCTAGAACAAGACAGCTAAGTGGGAGATGCCAGGCAGGACTCAAGTTAGCCTTCAGTACAGTTATAACGAACATACTCCTGAAGCTAAGGGCGAGGGGGGCACAGTGGAGCCGGCTTTCCCAGTGACCAAGCCAACAGATAGAAATAGCTCCAGCCCAGATTAGACAGATGCCGAAGTAAGGAGAAACTGGAAGGAGCGCTGGAAATGACTATATAAGTTCAAACTATGTGTGACACTGAGCCAACCAAGATTGAACAATGTGAATCTATATAACATCTTAATCTGTAGGTAATATAAAAAAATCCCCAAATCCCCACACACTCTAGTGAGTTAAACACTGTGAGAAAGGAAAAATACTAAAAGAAAAATGCACTGGAGGCAGGAGACACAGTTTGAAAAGGGAGAAAAAAAAACCTGCAGAATTCCCCTGAGTAAAGTCAGGAGCACAAGTTACCTTGGCACAAACCGCCAGGCGCACGGGTCTGCTGGGGGACAATGCTATGCTAAGTTCCATCACATCAACACAAGAACCTCCTGGCACATGAGAACAAACACTTTGAATCATTTGCTGATGTACATATAACACTTAGAAAATGTAGATGGGTCTGCTTTAAAAACTCCTCATCTGGGGAATGGCCGTGGACTGGTGGTCTTAAATAGGACAATGTTCTCCATCCCAGGTTGCCAGAAATAAAATATTACTATTTCGCCAAATCTGTAAGATATAAAATCCATTTGCTTAACAAATTTTGCTTTGCTCCAAGCACAAAATGTCCTTTAAAGCAAAGGTTGTATGTTGCTATTCAGAAAAGGCTGTTTGGCCCTAAGATGGATAAGCCTCCTAGATAAAAATTACCAATGTTTTGAGACAGTCTAGGTAGGTACAGAACATAACTTGGTAAATGTTTTTGCTTTTTCTCTCATCATTATTAAAAAGACCAAAAAACATGCCTTATGAATATTAGTAAACATTTAGTAAATCACATCATTCCCACATTTAAAAACACTTACTTATAGGTCTATGTTTTCTTTAAAAATTGGGGAAGGTAACCTATAACAAAGTAAGACACTTTCTAAACAGGCTTTGTACACAGTAATAAACAAAAGACAAAAACTGTAGTCTTACTAAAAAAACAAAAACAGAAAACATAACTTGTGAAGTAGCTCATTAAAAAAGTTCATCAAAGTTTGTTTTAAAAATTGTTTGGGGAAAGCTGGGATGACTCAGCGGGTTAAGCGCTCACTTTGAGGCCCCGAGGACTGAGGATCGAATCCCGGGCCCAGCCCATGCGGACCCACATGCTGAACTGGGGTGTGCCCCCAGTCAGTTCTTGCCGTGAGAGGCTTCTGGCCCAGTTCCTGCCCTGCACAGCCCTGTGCCCACCTGTGGAGTGAAACTATATGGAAAACTAATGCTGTCAACTATGGAGACTGCTTTGGGCCCTCCCCTTTCTCTCTGTCTCTCTCTGTCTCTGTTTCTCTCTGTCAAAAATCAATAAAATAGAAAAAAAAAATTGTTTGAACTGTTAATCGTGTTCCTACTTGAAATAATAATGCAGAAAATATGTAAAAGTCATAGAATTATAAGAATACCAGATATTTTTGTTCTTGGAGTAGTTTATTAACCCAAAGGAGTCTGGGTGCAGAATCAAAGGCATACCAAATAGGGCAGAAATAAAACAGCATCTTAGGTGAGAGTTCTAAAGACATGTGACAAATCTATCACCTGGCTGGCAAGTGTAATTATCATCAGAATTGTTAAAATAAAAAAATAAAATAAAATAACCAAAATTATGGTTGTTTAAATATTGCATGCTATTCTTTCAGGGAAAAAAAATTTTTTTTTTTAACAATTCGTCAGGTTCTCCCCCACAGCTGGTTTTTGGCCACAAAACTTCTGTAGATACCATTTTAGGCTATGAAGAAAATCTACTGCAATATATCATGTATTTTCAACTTCTCCATTAAAAAAAAAAAAAGTACAATCAGCTGAAGGTCACAAAAAATGGATGTAAGTAGAACATAGGTCTCTCCTTGTTTTCCCAATCCACTACACAACAGTGACCTACAGACAGGAATGTTAATGATACAATTAAAAGTTCTCTAAAATTAAAACTGCATAAAGGAAAAAAAGCCTCAGAAGCAATCATATTTTAATATAAAATGATGAGGGCTAAAAATAGTCAACTCATTTAAATTGAATAATATTTTGAGACAATGAGACAATTTAAATATTTTAACTATTTTTTTAATTAGTACATATTTTTTTCTTCAAACTCAGACAAAACATAGCATGAATAAAAAACAATACTCATTTATTCATATATTCAATGTTTCTTGAGTACCAAATACAGGCCAAGTATTGTCCTAAGCATTGAGCATACTACAATTAATGAAGAGTCCCTGTCTTTATGAGGCTTACTGGTATATTCTAGTTGGGGACGACAGACAATACAGAAACCAAAATATGCCAATAGCTGCTAAGTGGCATGGAAAAAAATAAGCAGGGTAAGGGGGATGGCAAGTACCAGGAAATAGAGGGCACATCCTATTTTATATATGGTGGTCAGAGAAGGCTTTTCTGATAGGTGACATATGAATAGAGACCAGAAGGAAGTGAAGAAGTAAGCCATATGGGTATCTAGGAAGCATGTTTTGGGCAAAGGGAATAGCAAATGCAAAGGCCCTGGGGTATCAACATACTTGGGGTGTTGAGGCTTAGAAAAGTAGGCAGATTGAGCATGAGGAGAGTTGCTGGAGATGACAGCCTTTTGTTTATTCTGGATTGGTGGAAGTATTTGGAATTAACTGGCTTTAGTCAATGAAGAATAAGAAAGAATGTCAAAAGACAGGACCTACATTTCATTGAGCTCCTACTAAATGTCCCATAAATGACATTATCTCATTTAACTCACACTCCTATCACATAGGTATTGTTACACCTGCTTTACTGATGAGGCACAAATAAGTTCCAAGACAAAGCAAGTAATGAACAGAACAAAATTGAAATGCAGATCCTTCCAACTCCAAAGCTGGAGTCCTTAATCAATATGTTCCTCTGCTTCCCTTACAGAGCCAATGGTAGCAGCTATAAAAGGGAAAATACTCAAACTGAGGTCCCACAGAGGTAAAAGTAAAGTTACCTAGCTGATATCTTTACACGGTACTTCTACGTGTACATTCTTCTCAGGGTTTCTTATTTTTTCCAGATCATGCCCCGCCCCCCTCCCAAAGGCACTTAATCTGCTAATTGATATAAAAGATACCTTCAGAACTTAGGATGAAGGGTGAATCTAAATAGAAGAGACACAGCCCAAAAATATCTATCAGAGTCTAGGCAGCTCATTGTACCTCTTTCCCAAGCTCCACCCCTACCTCCAGCCCCTGGGTAGAAACAACCTTCCAGAAAGAGAGGTATAAATATGGAAATTCAAAAGGAAAAGATGATGGACGCAAGAGCTACTTGCAGCATTTTCTTTGTTTTACTACATTTTTACACAAGGGGACCCAAGCAAACACCATGTACCTTTGTGTACAATGTGCGTAAGACGCTCAAAGAAAAGCAGTGGCAATTTGTTCCTTTGAGTATTTCCAGATAAGTATTTTCCTAGGCTCTCAACTTTTAATTGGAAGGAGATCATAGGGTTGGTTCCCTGACCAAAAAAAAAGTATTCCCTTTCTCTGCTTTAAGTTCAGATTTAAAGAAAAGTAGTAAGAAATTTCCAAAATGGACTCCCTCAGGTCTTTTCTCCAGAGAAATAACTAATTGAACTCATGAGCACTGAGTACTGTCAGCAAAGCCACTCTAAGATCAAAAGCTGAAGACAAACTGCTAGGGAAGCCCTTGTGAGGTTTTGCAAATAGGAGGAAAGTTTGCATTTCTCTTAAAAAAATAAAAGATAAGAATACAATTAAGAATTAACTGATGATAGTTTAAATTCACCTGGGGAAATGTACTTAACTTGTCAATAGGATTTGGATTATTTTAAAACTGTCAACAAACACTGTTTCAAGATAAATGTGTTATACAAAGTTATCCATTGGTGTTTTATCTTCTAAACCAAATCCAGAAACTCCATAACCAGGTACAAATAAATGTTCTCCATTTCACAAATGGACAAAAGGAGGCTGGTGGTGATGCATAGCACTGCCAAGTTAAACACCATAGTCAAAACTGGGGTCCGAAGGTTGCTCTGCTAACCTTAGAGCAGTGGTTCTGACCAAGGGGCATTTTGCCCCCCAAAGGTCATTTGGCCATGTCTGAAAACAGTTTTGTCTGTCACAATCTAAGGGACAGAGGTTGAGCGGGAGCCAGGGATGCTGCTGGTGTACAGGACACCCTCCAATGCACAGGACAGCTTCCACAACAATAAAGAATCATTCAGCCCAAAGTGCCAACAGTGTCCACGTTGAGAAACCCTGGCCTAAAGACAGAAAAGGAGAGTGTCTGTTTTTTTTAAATAAATGAGTTGTAAAAATTACTGGGGAAAAAAATTCTTATTGGTGGAACAGAATGTTGAAGTAGAAAAGATATAGCAATACATTCCACAGTCTGCCATCTCAGCAGTACTTTCCAATTTTCGACCATAAGTAACATTTCTCCCTAGAAGTAGGCTGTTTAAAACAGGACAAAGAACAATGGTACTGTCCCATTACAAATGGTTAGCCTACTGACACCTTGAATTTAGCCCAGTGAGACTAAGTTGACAATAACTACCATCTGAAACAGGACAGTACCATTGTTTTCTGTCCCCTTTAAAATGGTACTTCCAGGAGCTCAGTGGCGCAATCGGTTAGTATATTTATAAAATGGTACGTCTGGTCAGCCTACTTAGAAGTGCTATTCCCTGCACAGTGGGTGAGGTTCACCAGCTAAAGCAGAGGCAGAAGCTTTTCTTCTTCAGTTAGATATGGACCCAATTAAGACAACCAAGGCTGATCTTCTCCTACCTCAGTCACTGCCTCAAAGCAGATCATTTCACCAGTAATCATGACCCAGTGTGTTGGGAGGGTGATGAGCCCTGAGGCCATGAAAACTTCCCATTTGGGACCCTCCAGACCTCCCTCTATATGTCAGTTCATTGGCTGATCCTGATTTGTATTCTTTGTAATAAAACTGTAACCCTAAGATTAGCACATTGTTTGGTTCTGAGTCATTTCAGCAAGTTATTGAACCTAAGGGGGTAGTAGAAACCCCTGAATTTGTAGTTAGCTGTTCAGAAACACAGGTGGTCTGGGAACCCCAAAGCTTGAGGCTAGTGTCTAAAATGAGAAGAGTCTTACAAAGGACTGTGACCTCAACCTGTAAGGTCTACATTAACTCCAGGTAGTTACAAGGTGTGATCAAAAATATGGTGAATGTTTAAATTTAAAAATTTATTACAGTCAAAGACACATTGCCATTAGTCCCCCTCAAAATATTCCCCCTCGTTTCAAACACATTTATCCCATCATTCTTCCCACATTCTGAAGCAGTTCTGGAAGTCCTCCTTTATAAATGTCTTTAATTGCGCTGTCATGGCTGCCTCGATGTCCTGAATTGATTCAAAACATTTACCTTCCATGGTCATTTTGACTTTGGGAAAGAGCCGGAAGTTGCACAGTGCCAGATCTAGTGAATAAGGTGGATGAGGATACACCATGATGTTTTTATCTGACAGTAATTTATGTTCATGGGTTGTTCATGATCCATGATTTATGGCATACTTTAAAATACACCTCTCAACCATAGCTTACAACTGACTAACTGCACCAAACAAATTGCAGTCACACACAGTTACTAAGGTTTGAGGCACCACTGTCCGTATCAAAGATTCCTTTCCCATTGGATAGCACTCAGCAGCTGCATTCACCATCACCATATTTCTTTATCATGCCTCATAGTATCACAATTGCTTTGCAAGTAATGACTTTAATTAATAACAACATATCAATATTGGTTTCTCAATTTCGACAAATGTATCACACTATAATGTAAGATGCTAATAACAGGAAACTGAGTGTAGAGTATATGGGAATTGTCTGTACTATCTTTGCCACTTTTCTGCAAACCTAAACGTAGTCTAATAAGCTTTTTTTTTTTTTTTTTTTTTATTATTATTTGAGAAAAAGTGAGACAGATAGAGAGAAGGGGAAAGGGTCCAGAGCAGTCACCATAGCTATACATCACTAGCTATGGCATGGCTTCATTCCACACAGTGGATGTAGGGCCACGCAGGATGAGAACCTTCGCTGCCATCCCAGTGGTTACTAGTTGTGCCACAGTTCTGCATATGGGTCTGCATGGGCCGGGGCTGGGATTCAATCCCCAGACCTCACAGTTGCAAGGCAAGTGCTCAACCTACTGAGCTATCCTGGCATCACTAAAAAGCTTATTTTTTTAATTATACTTTTATTTTAGTTCTAAGTTACCATCAAATATAAGTGATATCCAGTACAAATTTGTTACCTAAATGGTCAGAACTTTTCACAATATCCCAAGAATTATCATAAGCCAAATGGCACTAAGAAAAATAATTAAAAGTTAATTATATAAGAATATTACTTTAATCACCTCTCATTAGTTAACACAAAAATTAGTTATGTGTATTAGGTCTCACTTTGCTTTTTAATCCACTGACTTTACTACATTAGGATAAGTTTCTCATTCTCATTCTCCCCAAAGGATAATATTATGTACATTAGCTAGTGCATGCTGAGATTTGACTATTACCACAATCATTCAGCCATGAAAATTAACATACACCCATAGCTCTTAAGAAATAACAAACTCCCCTCACACCAAACTCCAGATGCTAGACTGTGAAGTCCCTCAAGATGTGGCCCTTGTCTGACAGTTCTATCCTTATCCTCCTGAAGCAGAACAAGTTCACTGCCACCAATGCACTAGCTGGTGGTACCTCTGCCTTCAGTGTTCTTTGTCCAGATCTTAACACAGCTGGTTCCTTCTTGTTCTTTGGGTCTCAGTAAAATGTCATTCTATCCAAGAGGGCTTTCTGGACCATCAAATCTAAAGAAGCACTTCTAACACTCTATTTCTACTTCATGTTTAAAATTTTTTTATCACATTGTAAATCACATTACCTAGTTGTGCTTTTTATTTTCATCTCTTTCCACCTATGCACTAGAATGCAAATTTCATAAGAACTGGGACTTTGCCTACCTTGGTGACTACTCTAATCCCAGCATGTAGAATAGTGCTTGACATAGAGTAGGTGCTCAATGAATGGTTTTTGAATGAATGGATAAATTAAATGAAACTGGAGTTAAAGAAAATCATTCAAGAGGACTAAATTATGAGCTATTAAGAATAATTAATTTATTAAGAAATGTATTAAATTCTAATTATGCTCCAGGTTCCTCAGATAAATTATTTCAATAAACCTTCACAAAACTCTACAAAGTACATATTATTACTCCTAGTTACTATTTACAGGTGAACTCTTTGAGAAGTCTAAGCAGCCGTTCAATGGCAAAAATGACATTACTTCACATCTAATTGAAAAATAATCATTTACTATTTCTTATACAAAGCTTAAAATTATATAGAACACTCAAAATGTTCCAGGAAGTAAACTTTTAAAATTCTCTCCTCTAAAATCATGGATAGCACAGTTCTAATGATTTAACTTGTTTTGAAAATCCAGTATAACAGTTTAAAGAGAGCAAGCAAACACTTTATAAATGCTTATTAGATGAGTTGAAGAAAAAAAGAACTGAGGAAAACAAAACATATTACCCAATACTAGTCTTCAAATAGGAGAAATAACTTCCTGGTTGTGTCAAAGGCTTAGAATGTTTTCAGTCACCCTCAGAACAACCACAGAGCCAGATATACTGGTCAGAGTGGTTTCTTAATAATATACCTTCCCCAAACAAATACCGCCTTCACTTTCCAAACCTAGCTCATCCATTAGCACACCTTTTCTTCACCTCCCAATCCTTCCCTTAGGTAAACAGAAGTACTCTCCTTTCAATTATTAACCCAACTGATCACTGATCTTTCCTAAATTCAGTGCTTACCCAAAATTCAGTGCTTCCTAAGGATTTGTTGAGATAAATTAATGCTTGACCAGGTGATTATACAAGGAAATAATTTGCCTTTGAGTGAAAGAGCAGATAGGGAGAAAAACAAAAACAATTTTTTTTAAATACTTTTTAATAAGTATTAAGCACAACCTTTT
>PVKE010015392.1:0-33466 GCA_004027555.1 Craseonycteris thonglongyai
TCTCTCTCTCTCTCTCTCTCTCTCTCTCTCTCTCTCTCTCTCTCTCTCTCTCTCTTTCTCTTTCTCTTTCTCTCAATCCCCACTTGTGAGGCAGGTCTTTGGCAACTGGTGGACCACATTCCGATGTCTGAATGAATGAAGGTCTAAGTATGTCTGTAGCGTTATTAACCACCTTTGACTTTTACTGTGATTTGCTCACAGGGCAGGGCTTCCTGAACACTCTATTTTTGGCTTGTAAGAGAAATTATGTAGTTCTCATCTTGATGAAATTTCACAAGTCTGGACTCTCTAATTTCCGTAATACAAAGTTTAGCAGTCTCCAATTTTCCTTTTATTGTTTCTTGCTGTTATTGGGCCTGCTGAAAGCTCCTTCTCACAGGGCTGCTACAACGTGAGATGAGTCTTTGAGGACCCCTTACTCAAATCAGCTCACAGGTCCTAGGAAGGGGCACCCCATAGACTTCTTAAGGCCCAGGGTGCGTGGAAAGTAGGTAAAATGACCAGATGTTCAGGAAGTTGCTAGAGGCCCAAGAGGTTAAGGAGGTGTACCTGCATCCACAGGTGAAGGCATAACCTGCCTTCTTCCCTCAAGCCGCTGAAAGAGGTGTCGTAGAACTTCACTTGAAATTAAAAATGAGGCTCTCCACATTTTGTTTTATTGGTTAATTGTCTTAAAATGATTCTAATCACTGTTCTAGAGAACTGCAAAGATTTTGGGAAATCACATTGTAATCTTTAGCCCAAACATTTTTGTCCAGGAGAAATAACTATTAGGAGCATTTTAGAGTTAAAAGTGAGTCTCCACACATATGTGAATATGTTCATGTGAAGAGAGTAGATGAAGACTTCAAGCCTTTGTCTTATTGTTGGGGGCTTGCTTGGTGGCGGTGGATATGACCTGATGGTGTGGCCCGACCTCTCAAATGCTGTTTTGCACCATCAATAAAATGACCTCTTGGCCACCCATTCCCCCCCTGCCCTTTGCTCACCTTCTTCAGTTACCCTCCAGCTGGATAGCACTTGGTACCTTGTTCTCCAAACTGCTTTCTGTACATGTAACAGAATAGTCAAAGTTTCACAGACGGTTCCCTCTAAGCACATGTAAGACTGTTTTATACTCATGACGGTATTTGTTTCTCCCGGACTCCAGGCACATTTGAGCATTTGCCAACTTGTGGGGCTAGTTTTTATGAGTTTCACAAGGATATGAACAGTTGACAGTTGATCATTTATCCCAAGTAAGTCGGGCTCCTTGGTGTTGTGCCCCCCATTACCACCCACCTTGACCAGTCATTTATCTGAATAATTCCGCCAAACACATCTAATTCTGCGTCCAGATCACCACCTCTGTGTGACATCATGGGAACTTAGTGCCAATAAATCTCCAGAGAAACCTACGCTGGACAGATATTGAAATGGATTGCTGCAGGAGGGCCTTGCTTATCTCCTTACAGAGCAGGGTTTATCACTGAAGCGAGGCTTTGACGAAAACCACTCCCAGGGCTTCCGCGTACCTGGGTATATCCAGAGCATTTCACCATCAATTCTGGACATAGCCCAGGGCAAAATGAGAGCAGGCTCTTATTAGCAGCTCAGAACTAGAGCCATGTTTGGGATACAAGAGGAAGAAGCTGTGACAACGCATTCTAGTTATTATTGATACTGTTTTTATTTAACCAGCAGGATAGAGGAGGTTCCTGGTTGTGGCTATTGAAAATGGTCCATGTTGGTAATGAAAAAGCAACCATCAAAAAGACACCTTAGAATACTACTCAGCGATAGGAAATGACGAAATACAGTCATTTGTGACAACATGGATGGACCTAGAGACCATCTTATTAAGCGAAATAAGTCAGACTGAAAGAGTCAGGAAACATATGACCTCACTTATAGGTGGAATATAAAACTGAAAGTTACAAAGACACAGAGACCTATGGACACACTCAATAGCTGGATGATTGCCTGAGGGAAGGGGAGGAGGGGGAAGGGGGAGTTGTGGGGGGAGGTGGGAGTGGGCACCGGATATATGGTGGTGGAAGGGGAGCTAATTCTGGGTGGTGAGCACATAATGAGATGCATGGGTGATGTGATGTGGACTTGTACATCCGGAAACTGTCTAATTGTTACCAATCAATGTCACCCCAATAAATTTATCAATAACAACAACAAAAAAAGACACCTTAAATAGCAAAAAAAAAAAAGAAAAAAATAAGAAAGAAATCTCTTTTCCACGTCTCTAAATAATCATACATGAAAATTTTAAATCACTGCCAGGAGATTATATGGTTTTATGTAAGGGATGATGCTTAGGACTAATCAAAATTTGAACTCTCAACAATTCCTGAGAGTGTTTTCTTTTCAAATAATTTCACTCTCTGAGGTTAGAATTTGACAATGTGAGTAGATCATTTTCAATGCATTCTCTGAAATTCAGAATGAGACAAAGAAATGACAGAAAAGAAGAAAGATTCTTGGTGACAGCATAAGCAAATGCTTATGGAGGATTTTACAAGGTGGCAATGGCAGAAGTAGAACTCTCATCAAGCTCTGTCTTTCTTTAAAGCCCATATTCTGTGGCCTCATCTATAAATCAGGAGTGTTGGATTTCATTGCCAGTTTCAAGAATATAAGGAAAAGCATGTGTGTTGGGGCCTAAAGCAAGTCAGGGCTGCATGACGGTTTTTATGATCAGAATTTTGATCCTTTATCTCAGAAATTAGACACAAGCCACTTGTCTGCTTGCCAGTTGTGACCTTTATGTGGCCATAAGGTTTACACAATCTGAAACATAGTTTCCAACTATTAAAATTCTAGGGATCACGTACTCCAAGAGCCAGATTTCTATCTTGTCTCCAAAAAATGAGATCTGGCAGCATTTGGCGGTCCTGCTTGGCCCTGAGGTGCTGGAGCTGGGTGGCTGCTGTCCCTTTCCAGGGGCGTGGACTTCTCCGTTTGTCCCTGTGTCACTACAGATGCTTCCCTCATCTTTATCACCTGCTTGTCCTAGCCAACACTTGAGTGTGAGGCCCCTTATTTAATATTGAAGAGTTATGGAAGGCTCTCAGTAGGAGAGTAATATGATTAAAGAAATGTTTTAGAAGCAAGAAAAAGGACAAAGGGATACACAAAAATAGATTTTTCACTTTGCTGCATTGTGGATGGCTTTTTTTTCTTTTTAAGATTTATTTTTATTGTTTTTGACAGAGAGAGAGAGAGAGAGAGAGAGAGAAAGAGAGAGAGAGAGAAGGTGGAAGGGCCCAGAGCAGTCTCCATAGTTCCACATCATCAGTTTTTCAATAGAGTTTCACTCCACATGTGGGCGTGGGGCTGCGCAGGGCAGGCTGGGGGGGTCTCCTGCATGGAAGGCAAGCCTGGGCTGTAAATTAAATGCTCAACCCACTGAACCATCCTGGCATCCCCTGCCTATGGCTTTATATGCACTTGTGAGCAATCCTTAATATTCACTAACCACCAGTCAAATCTTCCCTCTAAGCAAGGTATTCTATGGAGTAAATTAATATTTGTAAGCTAAAGGAACCAATAAGTGTGCAGTATTACTGCTGCAAGTTAAGTTCCCTTAGCAACCAAGTTCAACCTCTGTTTTACAGTTGAGGGCAGAAAGGCTTATGTAGGAAAAGCAAATTTGCCCAAGGTTGCATGGTGTGCGAGCTGTTCTCTGTTGAATATGTGGGAGAGATTATTTCTAATGGTATAAAATGATGCAAAGTATCAGGTTTTCAGTAAAGGTCTTAAAGAAACTATGTACAAACTACATAGGCTTTTTATTTTTATTTTTTAGATTTTTTTTTTTTCAGTTACAATTGGCATTCAATATTATTTTATATTAGTTTCCGGTGTACAGCATAGTGGTTAGACATTTATATAATTGATGATGTGATACCCTGATTAGTCTTAATACCCACCTGGCACCATACATAGTTATTACAATACTATATATATATTACATATAATATATATATATATATTACAAGACTATATATATCCCCTAGGCTGTGCTTTACATCCCCGTGACTGTTTTGTAACTACCAATTGGTACTTCTTAATCCCTTCACCTTTTTCACCTATCCTCCAACCCCCCTCCCATCTAGCAACCATTAGTGTATTCTCTGCATCTATGAGTCTGTTTGTTATTTGTTCATATGTTTTGCTCTTTAGAGTACACATATAAGTTAGACCGTATGGTATTTGTCTTTCTCAGTCAGATTTATTTCACTTGGTGTAACACCCTCTATGTCCTTCCAGAGCCTGATTTAAAAAATTATTTTTTCATGTTTTGTGAACCAAAAATAATGTTATAATCCTCCTCAACAGATTCCTATGTGGTGGACATGGTGGGCTGCGGCTCTCCATGCAAACTTGTTTGTCCTGAGATTGGTTCTGAGAATGTGTTGAAGGTATAGGCACCCTACTCCACCCCCAATTCTTTGACCAAGGATAAGAGAGCCTAGTATATGTGAGAGCAGACCAGTGGCCTAGAAAATATCATCAGCTTTCGATTCTGAGGCTTTTGGATTTAATGTAGCATTAATATTTTCACAAACAAACTCAGAGGCTGTCAATTTTTTAATTTCCCAAAAACTGGCAGCTATCATTAACTATGGAAATCATTACATAAAGAAAGAACATTTTAATGTCAAAGTAGTTGAGTGGACATAATCTCAAAATAACTGACAGTTGTTCCTAAGTGAGTATTGTTGGCAATCTAGCTCTGACATATATATATGCATTTGTTTTTACAGATATGTTTGTCTGATCTTGATCTGAATGAGTGAATATTTCAACATAATTTGGTATTTGGGAACATTTGTTCTTAAAAGCATCCAACTACAAACTGAAATATTTGTATTGCCACTGTGATTGAATTTTGATTATTTCTTTGTTTTCATGTTAAACATCTGCTAAGTTTTTTTTTTTAATTTTACATTAGACATCTGCCAAGTGTTTTTTTCATTTTTTAATTACAAAAGCCATTTTCACAGCACATTTCTATGCTTCTAGAAATCAACTTGGACATATTTATAGTCTGAGCTCTGTGCCATTTCTGAGTACATTCCCAAAATCTTGCAGAAAAGGACCCATCTACCCTGCTTTCTTGAATTCATGGTTCTGTCTGTGGCTGTAGTTTGATTCCTTTTAATATAAGCTGTGCAGTGGAGGTGAGTTTTGCTTGCTGGTGGCCATGGGTAAGGCAATTACAAAGTCTGACATTATTCTTGGAATGATTTTAAGCAAAATATCATAGTTCATCAAAACCTGTCTGCAGAACGCCAACAAGTTAATAGTCATTTATGCACAGAAGGAAAAAATTATGGCTGCCAGACCACCTTCATGTGGGAGATTTGGTCATAAATTTTAAATATCCATTGTGAGAATTATATTATGTGTAAGGAAATCAGCATCCTGCAGTTTTACAAGTGGGTCTAGAAGGGCATAATGCACAAAGAAAGGTTTAACAAGAAATGTAAGAAAAACAGGAAAATAAGAAAGCATCTCGGTTCTAACTTCTGGCACTTCCTATAAAGCATTTGGGAAAGGGCACAGTTTCTAAGGCTTGTTTTTTATTTATTTTTTGTTTAGTTTTTAAGATATGATGGTGGTATGGCATCCTGAATGCTTTAAACACTTAAAATTGCTACCAATTTTGAGCACTTATGTGCTAAGTGTCTTATGCAAATCATCTCGCACAGACTTTGGAAGAGCCCCCACATGACATGTAGATAGTGATGAAGCCAAGATTTATTGAGAAATTGGTAACTTGCCCAAGATCTCAACCCGGCAGGCTAGACTATATATGGCCCTTGTACCAAAGTTTGTTAAAAAGGCACTATCTAACGGTAGACAAATTACAGAGATTTGCTCCCCTGGACAAAGGAATTGTAAAAAAGGTGCCAGCCTCTTTCTGTCTGTATAGCCCTCCAAGGGAGATTCAGCCAGGATGTCTTTCTTGGATGTAGATAACTTCTTTATAAAAAGGGAGAAATATACCTTTTTCAGAGTAGACACAGCTTTGCACCACAGAATAAGGCTTGGTGAGCAGTAGACTGAGTTTAAACTCCAGTCTTGCCTAACTCTCCCTGCAACTTTGATGTATTAATTGAATCAACTGCTGTAGGCCTGCCACATGGCAAGTAGAGGATCTGGGAGCCAAACCCAGGCAATGTGACCCTGGAGGTACATGCTTAGGCATGATTCTCTATAACCTCCCTTACTCATCTTTAATATCCAGTTCAGCCCAGTGGGTGGGTGTATCTATCATGCATGCAAAGAACCATAGCGCTGTTTCCTCCTTCTTTGTCCTGCCACCATTCTGTTTACCTGGGTCTTACATGCATTTACATCCTTAAGCAATGAGATATCGTGGATCCTGCCTTCACAGAACTCGTGTCCTAGAGACATTACAATTTTATAAGCACTTACGTAAGCAGTCAATGCCCATGGTGGTGAGTGTTAGTACAGGAGACATAAAAGGAGTCCAGGGAAGCCGGGATGGCTCAGTGAGTTAAGCACTTGCTTTGCAGCCCCAGGGACCAAGGCTCAAATCCCGACCTCAGCCCGTGTAGATGCATATGCTGAACTGGGGTGTGCTTCCCATGCAGGAGGCCCCCAGTTTGGTTCTCACCCCCTGGCTTGGACCCTGGTTCTAGCGGTTGTGCCTCCCATGCAGAAGGCCCCCAGTCTGGTTCTGGCCCTGCATGGCCCCCCACCCACCTGTGTAGAACAAAACCATGTTGAAAAACTGATGACGTACAACTATGGAGACTGCTCTGGGCCCTCCCCCTTCTCTCTGTCTCTTTCTCTGTCTCTCTCTTTGAAAACCGATAAAATAAATCTTAAAAAATAAAAAGGAGCCACAAGCATACAGGAAAGGAAAGGGGCACATGACCCAGACGGGGGATCAGACAGACCTTTCAGGGGCAGCCTTGGCTAAGCTGCCAACTGTGGAAGGAAGAGCAGGAGCACAAGAGAAGAGTGAGGGCATAAGAGACGGGCTATGGAGGGAAGTAGGACCCAGATAACGAAGACCTCGTGGGCCATGTCAAAGAGCAGGGACATTATTCTGGGGCTGAGGGCAACCATTGAATGGTTTTAATTAGAAACATGGCTCTCAGGTTGGCCTTTCAGAAATGTCTTCTAAAATAGTAATCCTGTAATATTCATGAGTCATGTTCTCATATGACTTTGGAACTTTACCTTTACTTTATAGTCACATTGTGTAACGAAATTTCATCTGTTGTTTTTTTTTAAATAATTTCATACAATTTTCAAAAAAATTTTTTTAATCTTCCCTCAAAGATGAAGTGACTTAGATTTGGTCCACTGCTGTCTTTCCCCATCACAGCGTTCAGTGCAATTCCATTGATACGCCTATTTCTGCAATGCTTTATTTCCCACTTCTCCAATCTGAACTGAATAATTTTAAATAATTTTATCCTACCAGGGACCTTGTCTGTCTTGTTCATACAATAGTAGATATTCAATAAATATTTGTTAAACAAATCAACAAATGCCCCCCCCCCCCCATGGAGTGGCTATGCTGCTCCTTCATATCTAGAGGCTCCCCAACAGACAGATGGTCCTTGGGAGCTGGTGCCTGAGGCAGGAGTTAGAAACTCCCTGCCACTGAATGAGAGTGTCAAACAGGCTTTGGGGTTGAACTCAGTTAAAATTGGGTTTCATGCAGCTTTCCCTAATGTTGACATTACACTGTCGTATTTTCTCTTAGGGAGTCTACACCCATTCATGACCTCATGATGAAATAAGTAGAGATTATTGGAGATAATTGCCAACCACTGAAAACTAGAGCCTTGGTTGCTTTGGCAGAGGGGTGCCCAACATTGTCCGAAGTCTGGGCAGACCCTAGATGTGAGAGGTCTTCACAAACCCACAAATATTTTTATTTTCTTAAGATTGTTTTTGACAGAGACAGACAGAGACAGAGAGAAGGGGGGAGGACCCACAGAAGTCACCATAGTTGTACATCATCAGTTTTCTACAAGGTTTTGTTCCACACAGGTGGGTGGGTAGGGGTGGGGAGTGGCCACACATATCAGGAACCAGGCCTCCAGCATGGGAAACTCGCCCTGGAGGTGTGTGTGTGGAGGTGGGGGGTGGGGGGCAGGACTCCATCCTTGGACCCCGGGGCTGCAAAGAGAGAGCTTAACCCTCTGAGCCATCCCAGCTTCCCCTCAATAAAATCTTAAGGTGTATTTACATCTCATGTTTTGAACTTCAAATCAAATTGCACATTGGACTCTGTCAATTCAATTTAATAAATATTTACCAAGTACTTGTATTTCTAGTCATTGAATCTGGTTCTGAATTAATCAGGAGCATTAAATAATTTTAATTAATCTTTGGCCACTGTATTAGTTTCCTAGTTCTGCTATAACAAAGTATCATACACTTAGTGGCTTAAAACAGTACAGTTTTATTATCTTAAAGTTCTGGAGGTCAGAAGATGTTATATTGTTATTGATAATAAGAAATATAGTTGGTCTTTTTTCTCCATTTCTGGTACTGAGTTCCTAAAACCCTTGGCATTTCCTAAATGCTGAGAACAATAAGGTGTCTTTTGTTATGTTAACGAGGTCATTGTGGAACTGAGTCTAAGGAGAGGGGGCTCATTGCCAGGGATGGCTCCAACCAAGTGATGGGAGGGTTGGAGCCGCTTGCCCTACCCTCCCCCCCCCCCCGCCCCCGCCCCCACACCACTTTCAGGGAGAGGAGGGGAGCTGGAGATGGTGTTTGGTCACCAGTGGCTGCTGATTTCATCAATCATAACTATGTACATAATGAAGTCTCCATACAAACCTGAACAAATAGGTTCGAGAGCTCCTGGGTTGGAGAACTCGTGGAGGAGCTGGGAGAGTGGAGTGCCTGGAGAGGGCGTGAGAGTTCCAAGCGCTGTCCCCATACCTGCTATGCGTCCTTTCCATCCGGTAGTGCCTGAGCTCTTCCCTTTTATAAGAAGCCTAGTTTTTTCCTTTTTCCTTTCAAGGTAAGGAAACTGTTTCATCTGAGTTCTGTGAGCCACTCTTGCAAACTAATTTAATCTAACAAGGGGGTTATTGGAAGCTCCAAATTGCAGCCAGTTGGTCAGAGGCACAGGTGACAACCTGGGCTTGAGATTCCCATCTGGAGTAGGGCTGGGTGGACATCTTGTGGGACTGAAAGCTTAGCCTGTGGGATCTGACACTATCTCCAAGCAGATAATCTTGGAGTTGAGTTCACTTGTAGGAGACCCAGTGGGTGATGGCGAATTACTGAATGGTATGCAAAAAAAATACACGTTGGAATTTGTACCACAATTGTAGACGTCCAAAATGGATCTTGGAGGGTTGGCTAAACACAAAGGTTTGGCAGGGCTGTGTTACATTTCTGGAGACTCTAGAGACACATTTATTTCTTGTCTTTTGCAGCTTCAAAAGGCTGACTATGCCTTGACTGTCGGTCTCTTCTGAGAATCACATCACTGTGACCTCTGCTTCCATTTCCTTCTCTGACGCTTCCTCTTTCATGTCTAAGGACCCTAGTGATTACACTGGCACATCTGCCTACCCAGGGTAATCTCTCCATCTCAAGATCTTTAACTTAATCACGTTTTTGAAGTTCCCTCTGCCATGGAGACACCGCGTTGCGCAGTTCTGAGGATTAGGATGTGGCTATCCTCGGGCCCAGTGTCTGCCTACCTCAGCTACAATGTGGTGCTTACACACAATTAGTTTAGGAAAAATGATGTGAGTCTTAGACTCAAATTAGACCCAATTTCAGTTCATCTTCACTACTTCCTAGAAATGTAACCTTAGAAAAGTTAGTTTCTCTAAGCCTCTGTTTTCTCATCTGTCAAACGGGAAAAATATTACCTTACTTCATAAAGGTATATGTAGTTTGTAGGCAATAGTACATGTCTCTGCCTGCACCTAGTAAATACTAGATAGTATCATTGCTAATTCCTATTCCTTGAGCAAGGATTCCTGATAGCACATGATTCTCTGAGTTGGGGAGATTTTCAGAGGTTTGACAGGATATTGCATTATTTTCTGAACAGATTTTGGTTAACTTAAAATTTCATATTTTACATAAAAGGAAGTTACAAAATACTTAATGAAAGTAATTTCAGAAGTAGTCACTGAGGACAATACAAGTTTTCAAAAACAGCCTTTGATTCTAGAAAGAGATTTATTTAATTTAGGAGCTGGGTATGCCTTCAGAAATATTAAAAGGACATTGCTCCAATTTCGGTGACTGCAAGGAACCCCTCAGCCTGGGTGTTTGTGGTCTTTTTCAAAGCCCACTTTCCTCTCTCTCAAACATGGCAGAAATTGCTTCCGGACTGTTACTAAAAATCTTCATGACATATTTAGGGCTTGCATTGTAAATTAGACTGTGAACACTCTTCTCCTCTTCAGAGTGAAATTCCCATTGAATTAAGACTCATTTCCTGCTGTTTCTTTTCCAACCGACTTTTGGTAATCAATTTCCTATAAATTCAAAATGAGATGCCAATTTGCCATAAAAATTTTAAAAAGATCCTCAACAGCTGCCTGAACTTGCTTAAGGCTAGGTTCTATTATATCCTTTCATTTCCTTTCTCCTTATTGGGGAGCAGGTTGGCCTGCTGAAGTAAGAGTTCTGTTCTCTGCTGACGACTGGAACTAGGTGTCTCAACACAAACACTTACTTGGGTCTGTGTACATATTTTGAAAAACTTGCCAGGACAAAAGGAATAGTGCCTTTGTTGAAGCCACTCCTAGAAACTCTGAGCTTGGACAAGGACAATTCTTGGCATACACACCTTTGCCATAAGAATTGCAAAACTAAAGTATGATTATTGAGTAATGAAGTTGGTTTCTAACAACATGCCAGAAATTCTAAATCCAATGATGTTTGATTATCCCCCTTCAGTCACTGCATTTATGAGTATTACATTCAATTGATATTGTTAAGTGACCAAAATTTTTATGTATAAGTACCGTACATGTTAAACCCTATTGTCACACAGTAAATGTAGCTTACTGCTTTTACAGAATAGTTTGTTCTTGAAACATTTGAGTTAGATTTTTTTTTTTACAATTAAGTTGTTCTTCATGTTCTAAAGGATTTAATCCATTTGAAGGCTTGCAGTAAATCTTTTTGTATAAGTGATATGTTCTAACACGGTAATTGGAGAAGTATTGACACAAGATAGACAAACAGATCAATGGAAACAAATAGAAGGCTCAGATTCAAAACCATGAACACATGAAAATTTGATCTACACTAGAGGCTGCTTTGCAGATCAGCCATAGCAAGTGATCTTTTTAATAAATGGTGCTGCAGTTATTGGTTCCTCGTATATGGGGGAAATTGAATTTGTTCTTTATATTACACACAAAAACTTATTTCAAGTGTATAAAGATAGAAATGTAAAAACTGAAACTTTAAAAGTGCTGGAATAAAATGTAGAAAAATTTTTTATTACCTGTAAGTAACATAAAACTTTTAAAAGACTTCACACATACACAAAGAAAACCTTGAAAAATCCTTTATTAAAATATAAAACTTAGATACATCAGAAATCATTTTTAAAAGTGAAATGACACAATCTGAAAATATATTTGCAAGACATAAATCAACAAATCAATTTAGAAAATCATTTATACACAGTAACTATGTCATAGAAAAAAAAATGTATATATGTCTTTAAAAATATAATTTTAGAGGCCAAATATTTTTGAAGGAGATTATGAGTATTGGTTTTCTGTAAATTCATTATACATGAATTAAGTAAAAATTAAATTTGTTGCTATTTTCTATTACACATGAAACATGAATGTATTTGAATTGTAGCTATGAGAAGCCTTTTATAATACTGAGATTTAATTCAAATTTGTTACTTACAAAATCACAAATTAACTTCAGTAGTTGCTACTGCCTCCTCCTTGTTTTATCCACATAAGCTCCAATTATTTCTATTGACACAAGGTTTCCTTATCCTTTCCTTCCTGTTTTTCTGATGACATGGCTGAACCAAACTGAGAGTTCTCAAAACCAGTTTTATCAATAATAATTATAACAACTATTTTAAGTCATTTCCTGTGTGTTTGGCATTATGCTAAGAACTTTATATAGATCATCCCTTCTATTTTTCACAAACCTTTAAGATAGGCACTCTTTCTAACATCCCACTTTATAGATGAGAACTGAAATAGAGATTATATAATTCGCTTACAATTAAACATCAAGTAAATTTTATTTTTTCAATGACTTTTGGTCTAAGAAATATAAAAACTTCCATCATTACACTTCTTTGTGATGTTTTTAAGTGAAGGAACTAGGAGCAACAACTGAATAATGTTGCCTTCTCAAATACACTTTGTTCAATTTGACATACTCTCTTTGCATAGCTGCTGATGGGCCTTAAGAAACTCTTAAATTTCTTATTTAATTTAAAAAATATATGAAGTAAAAGCAAGTTATAAAATGAATGTTTTCTAAGTTCAAATAACTAATAATTAATGAATAGACTTTCTGTAAAAGCTCATGTTTCAAATTACATCTTAGTTGACCACAGAAATTAGGGCAGAAAATAATGGTTTATTTTACTGCTCTCTAACTTCTTCTTTAGGTAGACAATCAAATTGAACTCTTTTGACACTGGGCATTTCAAAAAAGAAAAAAGGCCTGTGCACTACATGAGGAATGAAGGAAGTGCTATGTGCCTTTTATCCTCCATGTATTCTTCCCTGGGTTCAGTTCATATACATAGGGTGGCACTTGTTGGCTAAATTATTGGCATTAGTTCATACTGGTTAGAAAATAATCAGTACCTTGAGGCCTGTCCCTGCACCCCACCTCTAGTGCTCTGGTACCCTAGTGCTCTGGTTACAACACCCACCCCCACAAGTTCCCCAAACCTCCCCACTATCCAGCAACCTAAGGGTTAAGGGCTGGCTTAGGGGTCATATTCTGGATCCTTGATCTTGAACTACCATCAGCACTCATTTTAATCAGTTGATGCTGCGAGTTATTAAGTATGTTGGTTAGCACCCCTACCCCTCTCATTCTTGATCTTGAATCTCCTACATTGGGTGATAGGTTTAAAAGAGTAGGCTGGAGGTTTCAATTAGGAATTAATGACTGAGTAAACAAGATGTGTACAATTCAGCCCTCAGATATTTCTTCAGCAAAACCATTGTGAGGGCCCATTGCTCTCTTCTGTACTGGCTCCCAGATGCAAAGGATATTGGAGCTCTCAAGATTTCCAGTTTTCAGTCCCAGAATGAGTCCTGGGGCCACTGGTGAGGCATTCTGCTTGAGGGCCTCTCCAGCATCTATTGGGTGTAAGGTGGTATATGGAAACCAATACTTATACTGCAATATACTAATCATCACTTATCTTCCCATACTAATATTACTGTTTTGGGTCAATACAACTCAATCTATGTATGTACTTAGTATACCTCTCCTTTTAAGTCCCTTTAAAAGTCTGTCAATAAAATTTTATAGATTCCTATATGAAGTTGCTGTATAGCTTTTTTTACATTTATTTCTAGGACTTAATATTTTTATCACTCTTATGTCTTAAGATTGACATTTTCTTGATGTTTTTTTTGTGTTATTTTTTTGCTGGTGAAAATGATAAAATGAGGTGAAGTGTTTCTTTTTCTGTTTTTGGAATGGATTGTGCAATACAGACTGATTTTCTTATTTCAATGTTTGGTAAATCTTTCTGGTAAAGCCATCTAGGCCATGAGGTTATATTTACATCTATTAGGTCATATTTGTTAATCAGTGATATAATCTCTTCTAATTCTGCACTTTCTTTCATTTGTATTATTAAATTACAGAACTTTCATTCTGACTACCTACTTTTAATTTGGTCAATTTGCTTTACGAATTCTTGTTGAGATATAATTGACGTGTTAGTTTAAGCTGTACAATATGATTTAATATATGTGTGTATTTCAAAATGCTCGCCACATTGTGATGAAAACTTTTAAGATTTACTCTTAGCAACTTTCAGATATATGATACTGTATTAACTATAGTTACCATGCTATACACCACATCTCCAGGACTTATTTTATAATGGAAGTTTGAACCTTTCGATCACATCACCCATTTTACCCAGTTCCTGCCTCTGGCAACCAGCAATCTGTTCTCTTTATCTGTATGTTCAGTTTTTGTTGTTGCTCTGTTTTTAGATTCTACATGTAGGTGAGATTATATAGTATTTATCTTTCTCACTCTGACTTATTTCACTTAACGTAATGCCCTCAAGGTCCAACTCTGTCTTATTGCTATTGAGTTATATGAGTTCTTTATGTATTTTGGACATTAACTCCAGATATATTATCTGCAAATATTTTTTCTCATTCAGTAGATTTTTCATTTTGTTGAAGGCTTCCTTTGTTGTGTGAAAAGTTTTAGTTTGATATAGTTCCACTTGTTTATTTTTGCTTTTGTTGTCTTTGCTTTTGGTATCAAATTAAAAAAATAAATCTTTGCTAAGACTGATGTCAAGGAGCTTATCACCTATGTTTTCTTCTGTGAGTTTTATGGCTTCAGGTCTTTTGCTCATGACTTCAATCCTTTTTGAGTTAGTGTTTGTGTACGGTTATAAGATGGTGGTTCAGTTTTATTCTTTTGTGTATGGTTCTCTAGTTATCACTATACCATTTGTTGAAGAGACTGTTCTTTCCACATTCTATATTCTTGGCTCCTATGTGTATTTTTATGCCAATTTGATACTGTTTTGATTACTATCACTTTGTAATATAATTTGAAATCATGAAAGCCACTAGCTTTGATCTTCTTAAGATTTCCTGGGTTGTTTGTGTTTGTTTGTTTGTTTTGTGGTTCCATACAAATTTTAGGATTGTTTTATTTTTGTAATAATGCATATGGAATTAATAGGGATTGCTTTGAATTTTATTTATTTATTTATTTAAATATTTTTATTTATTTATTTTTGACAGAGAGAGATTGAGAGAGAGAGAGAGAGAGAGAGAGACAGAGACAGAGACAGAGAGAGAACTGAACTGGGGGAACTCCCCAGTTCAGCATATGGGTTCGCATGGGCTGGGGACAGGATTCGATCCTCAGTCCCCAGTGCTGCAAAGTGAGCGCTCAACCCACTGAGTCATACCGGCTTCCCTTTGCTTTGAATTTAAAGATTACTTTGGCTAGTATAGACGTTTTAACAATATTCTTCCAATCCATGAGTGTGGAATACTTTTGTATTTATTTGCATTGTCTTCACTTTCTTTCACCAATGCCTTATGATTTTGAGTCTCACTTTCTTGGTTAAATTTGTTTCTAGGTATTTTATTCTTGTTGATGCAGTTGTGAGCACAATTTTTTTAATTTCTCTTTCTGTTAGTTCATTATTAGCATGTAAACAAACAACACATTTTTAATGTTGACTTTTGTATCCTTCAACTTCAATGAGAAAGTTTTTAAATTTCTCTTTCTGGTAGTTCATTATTAGCATGTAGGCAAACAACAAAATTTTAATGTTGACTTTTGTATCCTCCAACTTCATTTAATTTGTTAGTTCTAAAGATTTTTTTTGGTGGAGTCTTTAGGGCTTTCTTTATATAATATTATGTCATCTGCAAATAACGTCAGTTTTACTATTGTCTTTTTGATTTGGATGCCTTTTATTTCTTTCTTTTTTTTTTTGCTAATTGCTCTGGTGAAGACTTCCAATACTATGTTGAATAAAAATGGTGACAGTGGGCATCCTTGTCTTATTCCTGATCTTTGAGGAAAAACTCAGTTTTTCACCATTGGATATGGTGTTAGCTTGGGCTTATAATATTTGGCCTTTTTTATATTGAGGTACATTCCCACCCTTTATGCATTTTGAGACTATATTCTGATGGGCATACAAATTTTAAATTCTTGTATTTTCTTGGTGAATTAAATATTGTGTTTATTAAATAACAGTCTTTATTTCTGGTATTGTCCTTTTTTCTGGTTTAAGGTGTAATATAGTTACATCATCCTGGGGACACTGCTAACATAGAACCTCCTCAAGTTCCCTATGTAACCCAGAGTGTGTGAACTTGGACTGCAAATCCAGGTAAAGGCTGGCTTAGTTATGGCTCTTAACTTTGTCCTGAAGATGTGTCCCATTTGTACTTCAACTTGTGAGGAGGATTTCCTATGTATGATCCCGTCCCTTATATGGACCCTGGCCTCTGATTTCTGTTCCATTTGTCTGGCAAGACCATATTACTTAATCTATATAGACGTTAAAGCACATTTTATTCTATGCTATTTAAATTGTGAATTTTATTTGGAAATAGCAGACAAAAGCAGTGAATATACCGGTACTTAAGTGATATGTTTTCCAACTATAGCTACCAAATATTTAAGAAAAATATTACATGAGTAGCATATGGTAAGCTCAAGATTCAAATTCAGATAGCCTGACTCCAGGGCTTACATAAGTCAGGTGGATACAATAAAAAGCTAATCAAAGTAAGAGCTCCCCTCTTGATGGTAGAACTTGGCTATATTTCTATCTACCATGTGCTCTTCTAAAAACACCTGTTTGACAACCAAAAGTCCACATCAGTCCTAACAATAAAAGCCTCCTTAATTAAATTCTCTTCTTTGAAATTCAACAAGTCTGACTAAAACAACTCAAAAATATTGTTAAAGTTGTCATATTGTCAGTAAATATTTGAACAAAATGATGATTTATTCTCTTTAATATTATACATATGTATTGCATAAATCAATGTTTTTTGATCACAAAGTTCATATTTTGTATACAACATTTAGAAATGATTTTATTTTCTTTGCCCCATTAAGAACACAATACGTGTATGTGTTCCCTTTCCAACTTTGTTTAAAGCAAATAAACTGTGCATCATATTCTTAGATTAATATATTCCAAAGTTTCCATTAAAGAATTTGAAAATTTTCTTAGTTCTTAATATTATCCTATAGTAAAACATTCTACTTTAACGTTCATCTTCTTACAATGATTATTTTTGCTTATGGTGCACAATAGTACAAGTAGGTATAATATTTAGAATATTCAGTACATTTATTTTCTCATCCATGACTAAGCCATTTTTGTAATTTTTCAGTAAGTCTGTTCTTTATGATTTTGTTTCTCTCTCTCTCTCTATATATATATATATTTTTTTTTTTTTTCTTTTTTAATTGTGGAAACTTTGGTCCTATTGGCTCTTGATCTAATGGTTACAAGAGAATATTTAATGGGTTGGTGGCAGTTTTATTGCCCCGTAAACATTTAATAGGTTTTCTGCATAATTTCTCAATGTGTTCTTATTTGTTTACTTTTTTACATTTTTGGTGTAAAATTGAAAACTTATGGTATTGAATTTTATGACATTGGCACAATTTCTCCCCTACACTTATAATATATGCTTCCATTATACTCTTACTTCTAAGGGCTAAAATATGAACTTAACAGTACAAAGTGGCCTCACTCCACAAAGTTTTATATTTGGATCACTATTACAAACTAAAAACTTTTTCTTTACTAAACTAATAAGTTTGTAGTTTGCTTTTATTTTGATTATCATTTATTATAAATACACTGGCAAAATCTGGAAACACATTTTATTATCTTTTTTTTTTAATTCAACATCAGTTTGATCAACTTTGTTTTATTTGCCTAAGTATGTTCTAATTGAAATGGCACCATGGTGGAAATTCAGGAAATTCAAATTCTAGTCATAACATTGCTATTCATTTAGACGCTCTGTGATCCAGGGGCTCAGTTTGGACTAGGTCAGAGAATTCAAAAATTCTTAAGGCTAACTTATATTTCAACAAAGTCTTACAATATGAAAATCAGAACATACCATCTGAAAAATAAGTGCAATATGTTATTCTTATTAAGTTACTTCATAATTTCAGAATAATGCAGTTTACTTGCTGGAGCAAGTAAGTCCTCACAAGAGACTGAGTAGAGACTGTTTCAGTTGGTTGAAATGATTATTTTGTTCTTCGTGGCTATTTAACTTGTAAGCACAGAAATTATAAGCTTAGAAGGTAACTTTATTAACAACTTTTGCAGTACAATTTATAAAAAACTTTCTGTCAATCTGTGTGCCACTGTCGTTCCTATTGATATTATATTAACAATTTAGTAAAAAATAGTTTTTAAAGAAGCAGTTTTCAAAAGTCCATACTTTAAAGGAGAATAATCCCAAATTATGATACTGTTACAGCTTTTAATCTGATATTTAGACTTCGTAAAAAATGAGCACACATAAATATCTTTGTCCTTAAGTTTCATATATGAGAAAGTTCATTTCAATTTCTTCGTGTCTTTTGGAAGAAGCTCTGAAAGAACCTGACTGCCTGTCTCAGTTGATTTCAGACGAGCCATTTCATGCATAATTCAGAACCCACTGTTAAGAGACAGAATGACATTCTGTTGTGTTACAGAAAAGCTGCCTGTGAATGTCCACTTTGTATTTTTGTTCATACTTTTTAGAGTCTAGTTGGGACCAGCACCCACTTACGGTAGGTTTTTGGGCACTTCCCTTTTGGTGACTTAACCTCAACCTTCATTGGTGCCTGGCAGCCTTTCCAAGCAGGGAGTCTTTCATCAGTTACTCTCCCTCTGAAAATAACTCCCTCTACCCATGTAGATTACCTGGAAAATCTACCTGGGCTGTCACTCATAAACCTCATTATTCCCCTTTCCTGTTCTCAGTTTTCTGGTGAAACTTAAGATTTCAGTGCCTACTTCTTCCCACTGGTTGTTTCAGACCCATTCTTGCTTTCGGCTTTGTTCTGAGTTATACTCCCTAGCCCAAGCCTCAGCCTGGCCTCTCCTCACCCAGGCCTTGTACCCACTGCCTTGCTTTTGACCTGGCCCTGGCAGAATAGCCTCCCACTTGCCCCATTAGCCTCTCCGTACCCAAGAATGGAGTCCCCACTGAAGTGTGTTGTCCACTAAATCAATGCTACTTATGACTATGCTGTTGCTTTTTAAGTTGAGTGAACTCTAAATGAAAAATGAGTTTATATTTTAAAGTCAGAGTGGTTTAGATAGAATTCTTCTATCAGTCCAAAGAAGGACAGAAGACACTTACAAAATTATTATCTTCCTTTTTCCCTTACTGGTCTCCAAATCAGCTAAGATCTTATGAAAGCTTGTTTTTCCATGACCACGTGCTATAAGTCCTCTTTGGAAGAATTTAACTAATGCCCATGTAACAGTTTGGGACCCTATTTTATGTGCATACTAAATTAATTCTTATTTAATTTAGTGTTTTTGTTCTTTATGCCTTAATGAATGATTCATACAAAGTTGTAGAATTGAAAGAATCTTTGGTTTATGTAGGAGGGCAAACATTTGAAAATACCAGGGTAACTATTATTTCTCTAGTAATTCTTTCATTGTTTGATGAAATAACATTTATAAAGCATGTATGCTCTATAGGATTCCATAAGGGAAAAGTTCATGATCTAATGAACAAGTAAAAATAATAGTTTATACAAATATATATTTTTCACCTCTGTCAAAAAAAATTCAGTGGAGTAAATTTGAAATCTAATTGGCTTTAATGACACAATTTGAGATTGGGTAGTGTCCCGTCTAGCAACTAGAAGTGTGGGCAATCCGAATTCATGAATCACTTAATTAAAGCCAATTGGGTTTTCATTTATTTATTTTATTTTATTTTATTTTATTTTTGACAGAAAGAGAGAGAGAGATACAGAGACAGAGAGAACTGAACTGTGGGAACTCCCCAGTTCAGCATGTGGGTCCACCTGGGCCGGAGCCGGGATTCGATCCTCGGTCCTCGGTCCTCGGTCCTCGGGGCTTCAAAGTGAGCGCTTAACCCACTGAGCCATCCCGGCTTTCCCCCAATTGGGTTTTCAGATTTACTCAGTTGAAATTTTGTATTTTAACAGATTGGAGGCAGCATTGAAACAAAAGTGAAGTTCTGATGGCATTTGGGGACAATTATGCCCGACAGGATCCATCTCTGTCTGCAATGTTTATCATTCTCTGTGAGCCTATGAATGACTGGGTTGCTGGAGCACAGCTGGACAATGTCTCATAGATTGTTTAACTTTGCTCCTAATTGTTCTAACAAGGACATACCAGAAGGCTTTCTGTGATTCAGGATTTGCTAATTTAAGTAGGGCTGAATTTTCCTGGTTAGGAATAGATGCCAATGGGATTATGATCAGAAAACTCTCCTTAACTCCAGAGACATTGCTGATTGCTTTGCTAAGGCATTAGCTGCCCAGCAAAGATCCTTAGACTCTCCGCCCAGCAAGAAGTTGTCCGTGGTACGGCCAACACCTCCTGTACCTGGTTCAACTCCTTTGGGGTAAATTGGAGCTCACTTACATAAGATCATTGACTAAACCATTTTGCTTAAAAGGATGACTCCTGACAGTGAAGTCTTTCTTTTATTAGTTTGTGACTTGGGGACTATGACTGAAGTTGTACTCCAAACATTGGGAATTATCCTGCTGATAGTTATCATTAAAATGTCCCTGGCATATTATATTCTCTTAAAAGCTTTAAATGCATGTGCACAGATGTGAACTGTCAAGTGAATGATCTCCCTAAAACTGGAATGTCAGGGAACAAAGAGAATGATTGATGTACAGATTATGAACTGGAACCTGGGACCATGACCTGTAAATGTCACAGAGAGTAAGCAAAAAGGTCACACCACACCAAGGTTCCACAGAACTGCAGAGAGGTTGCCACGAGCAACTCACACCTTAATTTTTGATCACATTTCTCAGACTGAGATTATGATCAAAAGGGGAGAATTATTAAAGATTAAAACCACAGGCCCAAAATGGTGTCACTTGTGCTGAAAGCTCATGATCCCAAACCTAGATTTAATACCTGATCTAATTGCAGTTTCAACCTCTCCCAGAAACATAATCTTAATCAGTCTGGAATTTCCTGATCAACACTAGTGAGGTAATCTGCCTGATAAGATCCTCTGCCTTTCCCTAGGGACTGTGTCCTTGCCTGAAATAACTCACTCTTTTAACTTCTTAGTCCTACCCTAATCCACTTTTTGAACTATTTTTAGTCCCACCCTCTTTCTGCCTCTAAAAACCTCCCATTTTGTACCGGTCATTAGTGAATACTTTCAGCCACTAGATACCATGCTGCTTGATTCATGATTCTCTCGATTAAAGCTACTTAATCTTCAAATTTACTTGGCTGACTTGTGCTTTTTCACATTTTCTTCCATGTTTATCATAGGTGTTTATTTGTCTTTCAGTAATGACAAAAATCCCTTTTAAATATACTGTTTTCACTAAATCATGACGTCTTATGGTACAATTCCACATAAAAGCTTCAGTCCTTACACTGTAAAATGTAGTATTATACCTTAAATCCTACACATTCTTGCATGTGAGCTGAAAATTAAGAATCAGGATCCAGTCAAGCCCTTCCAATTGCTTTTGGAACAGGTGCTGGGGCAAAGCTGTGAAAACAGAAAGCTGAGCCCCAAGAATTCCCATGGCCTCCAAGAATGGAGCAGACAAAACCAAGGGGTGGTCCAACACTCACCGCCAAATGACATAGCTTGCTCTAATCACTGTATATTTTGAGAGCAAATGCACTGGAATAACAAAACTTTTTCCTTTTATTTTTACATTTTGAAAAATAGGTACTGTGACAGTTGTGAGAATATCCTCTTGGGGAAAAAATAACTACGTGGAGAGCTCTGAAGCTGTACATGTTCATTAGGGAAGCAAAAGAAGGCACAGGTCCCCTCTCCTGTGATCTGAGTCTCTCCAGAGGGGCCTCACAGTTGCAAATGCTCCTGGGAGGACTCAGGGAGGAGTGTGTCCCTTTCTCCTACACGGTGCTCTCCAATGGGCCATCACACTGGGTACTCTGGCTCCTTTCTGGCACTATGACCCTCTGAGTCTCCCCCACTACCCCTCACAGTACTGTTGAGCCCTTTGGGTCACAAACCTGCAGTGACTAAGTGCTCGGGAGCCCCCATCTTGTTTTGCTCTGTTGAACAGTCAGTGAGCATCTCTGAGACTCAATTGCCTTATCTGAACATAGGATAAATAATAGGCCGATCTCGTCCACTGAGTCAAATAAGAGAATGCATACACACATGCTTCTAAAGCAGAAATCGAAGGCATGAATGTGGGTATTTTAATGTGTACTGTGAACTAACTGCCAGTTGATATGTGCTTAGAACATATCATGCTGTCTGAGGGAAGCAGACAGCAATGAGGGGCTGGGAGGGTAAGGACAAGAGCAAGAGGAGAGAATTTATAAGTGTGGGGAGAGCATGGACACTGTAAACTCCGAAAACAGGAGCCACTTTTATCTACTTACTTCACCTTGTACAGACAGGAACTTAATCCTGTGCAATAATGACTTTTAAATATTTAAGGAAAGTCAGATTTTGCAAAGTAAAAAATACACCTCCGGCCATTGAAAAAAAAAAAAGAAGAAAAAAGAATAATTTATTGGGAAGACACTAAGTAGCTCATAGGGATCTAAGGAAAAACTGAAGGATGAGATCCGGCTGCAGGAATGACTGGGGAGCCTTTTCAGGACACCCATGGTGGCAACTGCAGTGCAGAACACTGACCCGGGCCAAGCTTTTATTTCCTCTCCCCCAGAATAAACAGAAATGGACAAACAGCCCATAGATCCTATGTTGGCATTCCACAATTTTGTTTAACTTTTTATCTTGAAGTAACTTAGACTGATAGAGAAGTGCAAATACTACAGAGTTCCTGTATACCCTCACCCAGCTTCCCCTGATATTAGCATCTTGTATAACCATAGGGCAAAGATCAAAACCAGCGCATCGACATTGATACAATACTATTAAGTAACTGGCAGACCTTATGCGGGTTTCACTAGTTTTCTCATGAATACCGTATTTTCCGGCGTATAACATGACTGGGCGTATAAGACGACCCCCTAATTTTACAGTTAAAACATAGGTGTAGGCCTATATTCGCTGTATAAGACTACAGCCTCGGAAGTGGGGGGTAGTCTTATACAGCGAACATAGGCCTAAACCTATGTTTTAACTGTAAAATTAGGGGGTCGTCTTATACGCCGGAAAATAAGGTATGTTTTATTTGCACAGAATCAAATCCAGGATTCCAAATTACATTAATTGTCATCTCCTTAGCCTCCTCCGGTCTGTGAAGGTTCCTCATTCCTTTCTTATCATTCATGGCCCTGACAGTTTTGAAGTGAACTGGTCAATTATTTTGTAGACTGTGTCCCAATTTGGCTTTGTCTGACATTTTGAAGGATTAGCTTGAGGTACATCACATCAGTAATGTCAGATGATCATTTTACCCATGATATGAAGTTTGCTCATTTGGTTACTGTGGTGTCTACCAGGCTTCATTACTATAAAGTTACTATGTTTTCTGTGTTATTAAAAATTACCTTGTGGGGAGATACCTTCAGAGGATACAAATACGCAAATATGCTTTTTCTCACTGAACTTCTGTTCACTAAATTTGGCATCCATTGATGCTTTTTGCTTTAAAATAATGTTTGACTAATGGTAATTTTATATATTTCTCACTCCTTTTCTTCATGTACTAAGAGTTCCATGACTTCTTAATATTTGATCAACGTGTGATAATGATACCCATATTTAGGAAAACAATATTTTTACTAAAACAACAAAATTTGCTTATCAAAATCCAGGTTGATTTACTGAGGCTCCCTACAGTTCATAGAATCCAATTAGTACCTAATCTATAAAATTACTGAATGTCTCCAACTATTTTAGCTTTATCAAATTCCATTTTTTTTAAAAATCACAGAGAATCTGGGAAAATGAGACAATTAAGTTGTGACATTTTAAAGACATATATTTAGGATTATTTGGTATAATGAAATAAAAACCACCAAATTAGAAAACTGGTATAACTAAAAGAAATCCTGACTGAATCAGATGATGTTTGGTTGAATCAGTTAACTGCTCAGACTTGGTTGACATAGTGTAGGAGGAATGATTTTAAAATATATGTTAAATAGATATAATAAGGATATCTTGTCCCTTTAAGAAATAAGAATGCTGAACGTAGACATTCTTCTAAAAGAAAGTGGCTCTCAGTCAGTATTGGGAGAGTTTTATGAAATAATTTGCCACCATTTTGATAAAAGTAGAAATTGCACAGAGGCTCCAAGCTCTAGCCTCTTAAGTTAGGAACAACCCTCCCTGAGGGAGAAAAATTAAGAGTCTAGAGTAACCAGAAGGTGTTAAGGAGGCAATAAAACCTTTTCCTCTACATGGCAGCCAGGAACTGGCTGAAGGAGAAGGTGCCAGGGGCCATGAAAAGGCCCAATAACTTGAACCTGTGACATTATTTCAGATCACAAAGTTTAGTGAGTATAACTGATAAACACTTTGCATAAAGTAAATATTTCTAACTTATAAGGTCAAGGGGAAAATGAAATAAAATAAAATATACTTAGCAATAGTTTGTATTCCATAAACAGTGAATAAATAGTTCTCATTTTCACAATGAACATCCATTGAGTTTTCATGTAGTTTTACACTTAACCATTTTGGGTCTTACTCTTTGGAACTCATAAAAGCAATCATACTAATGACTTCTGAAGTACCTTTTTAACTCTGAAATGCTGTAACTACACTGCCATAGGTGGGGGATTGAAAACAAAAAAACTGCACATTGGATTTGTAGAAAGGCTGACACAACTGCCTTCATTTATTTATTTATTAAACATTGGATATGTGGCAGGCACTATGCTAATGTTCAGAGATTTTTAAACTAAATAAATAGCACTCATTCCCTGACTTACTTCAGTCTCATGCTCTATTCTGACAGATGACCACACAAACAATCCACTACTATGTACTATGGTAGCATAGTTGTCCCTGCATGAGTAAGGGTCAGATTCAGATCAGATACAAGCCCTGGTCCATGAGGAATTAGAAAAAATGTACCCAGCAGAAAACCATACATACTAGGTAGAAGAGTTTGAACAAAGGCATAGAAATATGAAAGTGGTGGTTTAGGGATGAGTATAATACTTTGGTGTATGGACAAGAAAGTGGTTGAACATGAGTCAAGTTAATCAGGGTCAAGACTGGCATTTGACCTCTATAGGCAATGAGGAGTCATTGAATACTTTTATAAATAAGAGTCACATACTAGGTAGTATTTTATAAAGTATTTGTCATCAGAGTAGAAAATGAAATTAATAGGGAATGACTGGAGGCTGAGAAAACAGTTTAAAAGACGATTTCAACAATTCAGGTAAGAATTCAGTGACTTGGGGAAGCCAAGATCGCTCAGTGGGTTAGGCACTCACTTTGCAGCCCCAGGCGACCGAGGATCGAATCCTGGCCCTGGCCCGTGTGGACCCATATGTTGAACTGGGGTGTGCCCCCAATTCAGTTCTCACTGGGGTGAGACCCTGGACCATTTCCTGTCCTGTGCAGCCCCGCACTCACCTGTGGAATGAAACTATGTGGAAAAACCAATGCTGTGCAACTATGGAGACTGTTCTGACCCTCCCCCTTCTCTCTGTATCTCTCTCTCTCTCTCTCTCTCTCTCTCTCTCTCTGTCTGTCAAAAACAATAAAAATAAATCTTAAAGAAAAGAATTCAGTGACTTCAGCTAGGGGAGGAATCATAGGAATAGAGAGGAGGGGAGGGATTTCACACACATTTGGAACTATGGCGGCATCTATGAGTTCCCTATTGATAATATGGCTATCAAACTACGTATACTGACCTTCTCGTTGAAAAAAACTACGAATGCTGTGTGTGTGTGTGTGTATTTTCTTTAAGCATCAAAATGCTTTAAAAAAAGGGAGGGGGTGGAAATATCAGGACAAAACCCATGTAAAAGGCAATAACCAGAAGGTAAGCACAGCTATTATGCTGAACCTGTATTAATTTATGAAGTCCTTGAGGAGTGTAAAGGGCAGAAGACAAAGCTCTTCTAATGTGAAGGTGGACAATCTAACAAGTAAATTCCTAAGATAACTGGGACCTCAAACAGTTATGCCACATGTAAGGATGTACATATGAAGTAATAATAAATTCTCTGCCCCTTCCACTCCCTTGAACTGAGGCGATTGTAAGAATTGCAAGAAAAATTATGGGCAAACCTGGGTAAGGGGAACAAAGAATAAGTAATCCCTGAGATGTTGCAACCATAGTCTGTCCTAAATTATAGGCCAAAGTCCCATCTTCTGGAATTTAAAGTGCTTCCGGATTGATAGTATCCCTATATACCTCGCAGAAGTAAATACAAATTACCTATGGAAAAGCTCCTATATCCTTGGCCTCCAATATTTCCCATGTAGAATTTTTCAAGGGACTACAGTAGTTCATTGGCAAAGATAATCAAGCTCTCAAGGAGATAGGTACCTGGGCAAGATCCAGCAGAAATAGCAGGCAACAAACAAGGCCTGCATAAATTTCAAATGTTGATATAATGAGATAGATTTTAGTGTAAATGTAAGTATAAATTTAAATGTTTTAAACAAATCATATTTGAGGAAAGAAAAGACAAACCTAAAAATACCTGCAAGAAACACAAAGCCATTGAAAAATATGTTTTAGCAGATTTTACAATGAACAAACAGACATAGGCTATTGATAATTGAAATTAAAAACTCAGTAGATAACTTTAACAACAACCACAGCTGAAGACAGACAGGATTATTGAAGTTAGACAGGGATCCATAAAGGCCTCATTAAGTGAGAATTTGTAAGATCTAGGGCTAGAGTATTTCAGGCAGAGGGATGACTATTTCTATTCTCAGGCAGATGCGTAACTTCCATTAAACAGATAATGAGATCAATTTATGAAGAAGAATATACGTTTAGTAGGAAATAAAATTGTTCTTTTTCAGGTTCACACCTTTGATCATGACAGTGCCAGTTTACACCTATAATTGTTAAATATTTAGTATCAGAGAATACCATACCACCTGATAATCAAGTTTTAGTATGAAAAATATTTTCAAAAACTAAAAATAAAATATAACAAAATTTTTTTTTACCTGAAAACAAGTTACATTCACAACCAAATCAAAGTATGACCTTGTTGCTGAAAGTTTTTTTTTTCATTTATTTGTTTGTAAACCAAGTAAGTTCTATGGTAGCTCATAGCCCTCTCTCTGTAGTCTTGTTGAATATTAGCATAGCACTGAGTGACAACTACCACAGGCCCTGCAGGAAGATTGGACACATGGTGAATAGTCACAAAGACGTAAACATTAGGAAGCCAGAAACATTTCACTTGATTTATATCCTTACTCTGTGACTCTCCACTGTGGATTAACCATTCACTTTAGGGTCATTGCTCTGCCTACTGAGTGTTTTCAAGAGTTTTCTAGAAGATATAAAGATGGTCATTTTCATAAAGGCTTACATGAGGGGGCATTGGGGTGCTTCTTACAGATCTCCAGGAAGGGAGAATGGAGCAAGAAATGTACTCTTATCCACAACACTTGTGACTCTCAGCCCAAGCCACACGGGGGAAGGAGCGTGCTGACAAGTCATGTGGGTTTTTTTGGTTTTGTTCCTGGTTTATGTGTTTGATTTTAATACATGAAATGAAACATCTTCTTGTTAGTTTTCACTGGCCTACTGATTCAGAGCAGACAACAAAGGAACTGAGGTTTTTATTGTCTTGTTTCAATCCAAGTACATTGAAGGGAAGGAGCCGCGAAGTTTCTGTACTTTCCCAGGGAGTGGGTGCTGTGGGGAGGTGGGAGGAGGAAGGAGAAGCAGGCAGTCATGTGGGGATTGTTAGGAACAGTGCACAAGACCTAGAGCACCTGGAGTGAATGAGGTTTTCAGGCCCTGACACTTAAGATAATTATTTAATTCCAACCAGTCCTCTGATTTTGTGTGTATGTGAGAAACCTCAGTCCTGCCTACAGTTACACTTCTTTTTTCATTCTTTCTCTTCTCTGGAAATTTAAGAAAGAAAAGCATATTGTTTCACATTCTACCACTCATAATTAATCAATTGATTTATTTCCTTCTTTCACTCCTATTTTTCTTCCTTCAGTTTATTCACTCCTGTTTTTTAAAAAATGATGCATATTTATTATAAACAATTCAGACAATGCAGAAAATACAAAATGAAAGAAAAACCTCCCAAATCCCAGACCCAGAAATCACCATCATTAACAACAGGTAAACATCAGTTGCAATATATTTTTTCTATGCATGTAGATATATAAGAATTATTTTATAACACTAGAATCATATGATATATGCTGCTTCTAATATAAAAGTAGTAATGTTAATTTTACTTCGCTGTAAAGAAAAAGGAAAAGCTGAAATGGAACAGAATAAATAGTTTAATATATATGTGCATGTATATATATACACACATATGGTATAGGCACACACACACTTCAGGAGATATTTTCTCAAACTACATTAAGGCTAAAAATAATTATCAATAACAAAGTTAATGTTTTCATGATTTAAAAAAATGTATTTTTACACAGTAGAAATTGATCCTTGGTTATAAATGCTAGAACACAAGAGCCCTCATGATACCTCTTATTATTCCTACCCATTTATATTATTTACTTATTTCCATTAATGTGTTTTATTATATTAATAAATTGCCTATAATAGTAATCTCACTTACTTGATCATACTATATTATTTTCTTAACATAGAATTCATTTGCTAATATTTTATTCAGGATTTTTGCATTGATTAGTCATAAGTGAATATGATCTATGCTTTTTGTGCATGCTATCAATGTTATAATTGGTTTAGAAAAATAATGTGGATGTTTCTATTGTTGTTTTTATATTGCCTCAGTTTATACTATTAGCATTCTGGAGAGCACACACTTGTTCCTATTAATTCTATGTTTACATTTACTTAGAGCTATCATCTCTTACCTCTTATCACAATATCCTGATTACTATATTCTGTTTTGTAATTCAACTCCTAAGCCAGGATTTCATTGTCACGTGATTTTTTTCAGAGAGCCCATAAGGGTTGTATTCTTATATGTCTTTTTTTTTTTTAATCAGAGAATTCTGTCTGTTACATTTATATTTGAACATTTGGACTGGCTATACTTATGAGCATGCTTTTCTTTTCCTTGGAGCTTTGCAAACATTGGTTCGTTAACTTCTAGAGTTGAACTTTGCTCTAAAATACATTGACAGTCTAGACTGATTTTCTCTCTGAGGGAATTTTTCTTGGTCTGTAACCTGAGGCTCAGTAACTTAATTTGGTGTGTGTGTGTGTGTCAGGCTTAAGATTTCTGTATCAAAATCTTCTGAAATACTGTTTGTATCTTGCAAATATAATTTTTCTCTTTATTTTAGAGAAATGTTCTTATGTTATTCTTGAATGTGTCTTCTTTGTTTCAGAGAACTTAGTTATCTTTATTTTGGAATTGATTTTGTTTACCCCAGCTATGAACTTTGTTTTATTTCAGCTGCCATATTTTTTTCATCTCACTTGGTTGTATAACAAAGTGTCACACCTTAAAGGTCTTTTTAGATTATTATTGTTTTGATATTCTTATTGATTTCGTATTCTTATTAAACAATGCAAGCACTCAGGAGGCGATTCTTTCTGTGGTTGAAAAATTTTTTTTTTTTTTCTGGCTTCAGTTTTTGTTGGATTTTATTTTGTCTTTGGGTTGGTTTGTTCTTAGCTTTTTGTTTCATTTTTGTTGTGGTGTTCTTGTCATTTCTTGTCATTGTATTGTTTGCACATGCAGAGTTGCTATGCCGCTTCTTTCTGTATCTTTCGTGCTGGGGTGACTCTCTGCTGTCTTTGCTCTGATAGTGTGTGAGCTATTTCTGGAGTCTTTCCATAATATTTGAGGGTTTGTTTTCTCATTTCCCACCTATAGTTTGAGATTCTATATGCTCTTACCTATTTTTAATACCATAAAGGAATGGCAGGGAACAGGAGTAATGTGCAGGCTCTGTTAGACAAGGTGGAGTCCTGAATTTTTTTTTTTTCTGAGATTTTATTACATATCCTGTGCAAGGAAGGTTCACCTCAGCTAATGAGGACTCAGTCCCAAACACACTGAGGAGGTCTCTTGGGTTTGTTTGGCTTTCTGTTTCACCCATTTTCCCTTTCAAACCTTTTCCACTATGCCTCATTCAGAAGCCGAATTGAATAATAAAACCAACTCAATTTCCTTTCCTCCATATTTGGAAGATTTTGTGGAATTCTAAGATTTTTGTGAACCCACCATCACGGTTTCTAGAAAGTTGAGGGCTGGATTCTGACCCAGCTTTGTCTTTTTCATCATCACATCATTCCAAAATTAGCTGCTTCTTATTGCAACAGGTTATGTCTCTTTTCTTATTTGGTGGTTTGAGATTTTTTCCTTTTTTTGTTTTTCACATTTCTTTAAACTATAAAAGGCCGCTTTAATAGAGTGAATAAAAGTGTGAACTCTGGAGTCACACTACTTGGCTTCAGGTCTCTGCCATTTGCTCACACTGAGACTGGGGGTTACATGTTTAGTTTCTGTGGTGCTAGTTTCCCAGTCAGAAAGTACCTTTCTCATAGCTCTTATTTGGATGAAATCAGTTAATCCATGGTAAGCTTTTAGAACAGTCTCTGGCATATATTAAATACTTAATGAATGGTAGATTGTCTTTGTATTTTTATTATGGCTAACTTTAAGTGTTGAGAGCTGGGAAATTCTTTTCAATCTACCACCTTAAACCAGAAGTCTCTTATTCTAGTGTTTTAGGTCAACGTTTCCTAATCTTTTTGAATGTATGATACACACACAGTCTACATCGCATGATGAGGTTACTCACAGATTGTGTCTTTTGGTCTGTTTTCTATTTACCAACTCAAATCATATAAACATGCCCACTTTTCTCCTTCATTTTTCTTTTTCTTAAAAAAAAAAAATTCTGTCAAATGTTAAGAGTGAGAAAATCTATGACTTTTGGGAGTTTATTAAACACGTTGCACCTGATATATAGTAGGCACCAATCAATGTTTTCTGAGTAAAGATATGTTTAATAATTGTTTCACACTTCATTTTTTTAAAGCCTCTCTAAGGGTTGTTCGAGAATCTACACCATTCTTTTATGTTTTGTGCATCCTGAAAATAACCCATTTAAGTGATCACCTAGTCATCATCTTTTATTGTTGCACAGGTTAACATGGTATATTTTAATATATTATTTATTTATTTATTTATTTATTTATTTATTTATTTATTTATTGACAGGGAGAGAGAGAGAGAGAGAGAGAGATACAGAGACAGAGACAGAGAGAGAACTAAACTGGGGGAGCTCCCAGTTCAGCATATGGGTCCACACGGGCCGGGGCCGGGATTCGATCCCTAGTCCCTGGCGCTGCAAAGTGAGCGCTTACCCCACCGAGCCATCCCGGCTTCCCCACATGGTATATTTTATTTTTGACAGAGAGAGAGAGAGAGAGAGACAGAGACAGAGACAGAGACAGAGAGAGAACTGAACTAGGGGAGCTCCCAGTTCAGCACATGGTTCCGCACGGGCCAAGGCCGGGATTCGATCCTCGGTCCCTGGCGCTGCAAAGTGAGCGCCTAACCCACTGAGCCATCCCGGCTTCCCCCACATGGTATATTTTAAAGTATTTATTTTAGCTCTGTATTTCAAAACATTTGATTTCTGCCAGTGAGTCCAAAATGGTGAGCCCTACAAGTTTGGTGCTAACAGAATACACAAAGGCAGTGCCACTGACCCTTCTTGGTGGATGGGCCAAGTCTGAAAAGTTGAAACTTCCTGCCCTTTGGTTTTTTCTGCTTATCACTCTAGGTGTGCCATGGTATAAAATAGGTTGGAAAGAATGAATCTGTACATTCAAGAGGTAAATTACACTGGAAAGTAGGAGCCCCCAAATGGACCCAGCGACCATTAGACTAGAAAACAAATGATGAGTTTAAGAATGTCCACAAAACCCTTAAAATTGTGTGTAAAGTTTGTGATGGTGGAAGTTTTTCTAAGGCAGGTGTTTGTAACTCTTACAAAAACCTCAAAAACAATGTTTTTGAAAGTGTAATTTGAGATTCAGAATCATCTGAAAAGAGTGTTATTAAAAGTACAAATTCACAGAACCCACTTACCGGTACTGAATATTAAATACTTCTAAATGACTTTAAATAAATCCTTTACTTGTGTCCAAAGTATTTGAAATTATTTTCCTGTAAAGATGTCAATTATTTTTCTTAAATTGAGGTTGGGAGTAATTCTTGTGGCAAACTTGGAAAAAAAAGGATATATGGTTTTCATTTGACAGTAAATCTGGATTTATTGATAATATTAAGAGGTGACCAAGAGCTAATAAGATCTTATGCTTCACTGATAGAAGCTTATGTATAAATAAGAGAGATGAAAATTTTCTTTAATTATCTACAAATTATATTTCTGAGGTGTATTCCCTCTCTGAAACTTTAAATGGAAGTTATAAAAAAACTAATTTCAGATAATATAAAGAATAACTTTCAATCAATGCTGCTTAATGATGGAATAGGTCATGTCTTTTCACATCACTAGAGGGGTTGAATATAAGGGGCAAGTTCACTTCTAGGAATACCATAGAGGGAATTCCAAACATCAGGAGCATTGGGATTCTACTGTCCTGACAATTTAACTTACCCCTCCACCCTAACTTAAAAAAAAAATGTTTTTATCTGACAAAAGTAACACATAACAGAAAATTTGAAAAATACAGACTAACAGGGAAAGAAAGAAAAAAAGTGATCCTATGTCACTCATAGATAATTGCTAACACTTTATCTTACTCTTCTAGTATTTTTTAAAAGATTTATTTTTAGTGTTTTTGACAGACAGAGAGAGAGAGAGAGAGAGAGAGAGAGAGGTACAGAGACAGAGACAGAGAGAAGGGGGAGGACACAGAACAGTCTCCATAGTTGCACATCATAGGTTTTTCCACATAGTTTTATTCCACAGGTGGGCATGGGGCTGCACAGGGCAGGAACTGGGCCGGGGTCTCATCCCAGTGAGAAACAAACTGGGGGCACTCCCCAGTTCAGCATGTGGGTTCACCACAAGCGGGGGCTGCAAAGTGAGCGCTTAACCCGCTGAGCCATCCCGGCTTCCCTAGTATTTTTTATAGACACATAAATATATAGAAATATTTTTTCTATAGAGTTATATTGTGCCTAATGGCTCATAAATTACCTTTATATAATAATATATATATTCTGTTAGTAAATTCTTTTTAATTGTTAAATTTATTGGGGTGACATTGATTGGTAACAATTAGATAGTTTCTGGATGTACAACTCCACATCACATCATTTATGCATTGTATTGTGTGCCCACCAGCCAGAATCAGCTCTCCTTCCATCACCATATATCTGGTGCCCACTCCCACCTCCCCCCACAACTCTCCCTCCCCCCTTCTCCACCCTCTCCAGGTAACCACCAAACTATTGAGTGTGTCCATAATGCTGGTGCCC
>PVKE010015393.1:0-33531 GCA_004027555.1 Craseonycteris thonglongyai
TTCAGTGCATAGTTATTTCTATTTTACTTTTTGACAGATAGAGAGAGAGACAGAGACAGAGACAGTTAGAGAACCGAACTGTGGGAACTCCCCAGTTCAGCACGTGGGTCCTGCCTGGGCCGGAGCCGGGATTCGATCCTCGGTCCTCATGGCCTCAAAGCGAGCGCTCAACCCGCTGAGCCGTCCCGGCTTTCCCTACCTCTATTTTTTCTAGTTGCCATTTAAGAAACAATAACAATCACAATAAAATTAACCAAAAACTTGAGGTGTCATTATAATCCACTTAATCCTTTTCTGCATGAAAATTTCCCCTTTGGTGACATGATGCAATAAAGTTTTTTAATCTTATGTAATGCCAAGTACATATACTCTAGAAACTTAAAAAGGAGCACAGATAAAAATTGAGTAGAATATAAAAGCCTTGTAAATCACACATGCTTTTACAAATAAGTAAATTTTTTACATTATGTGAAAAACTTTCTTGAGTTTTAAAATGTATAGTCTATATACCTTAAGCAGAGATTAGTTGTGAAAGTTCATGAAGAGCTTAGAGAAATACTCCTCTTTGTAATTTTATTTTCAATTTGAGTATCAGTTTATTTGAACCAAATTCTTTAATTGACATTAAGTCACTGGGCTTATTCACAAATTACAATATGTTTGAATTGCATTAATATATTTAGAATGTGTACAGCTTTCATGTCTTAATAGGAGTTCATATTAAAAGCATTATTTTTTATAGCAGATAAATTCTTTTTCCTGAGTTGGGTGCTCCTCCTGTGCAGCAGGCAGGCAGGTGCCATTTTATCTGTGTTGCACCCTCCATCCATAGAGCCAAATCTGAATCTGATTGATCTGGTGAGTTCCACTCACTCCTCCCTGCCAACTCACTGGGAGCCTTCCCCACCCAATCCCCCACCCAACTCCCCCAACACCAGAGGCACTTTCTCTGGTGAGCAGCCAACCCCTCCCACATTGCAATCTTTCTTGAAAAACAATAGAAGTCTGTGGGCTCCACGCAGGCAGTGCCTGGCCTAAGTATGCTTTGGCTAAGTGTGCAAATAGGAAGAATAATTTGTAATTTTTTTTTAATTATAAGAGCTTGTGCTCCATATGCAAAAAATATATGAGCCATGGCTAGAAATCACTTTCAATGACTTGAATAAAATTTGAACTATTATAACTCATCTCACTTTAAGATTAATTAGTTATTTTCCAGAGCTAAATTCATGGATCTAATTACTGAAATCATCTTTTCAAAGCCATTTGGGATTCTTTGTTAGAGCACTCAACACTTCCCTGACGATTGCCTTGCTAAGACCAATAGAGATAATTAATCAACAGAACCTTACTGTATTAAATACACCAAGCCATCATTTATCTTCTGGGTATTACTGATGCACTGACAAGTGAAAACTAAACAGCTTTTTTTTTTTCCACCTTATCATATATTTAATCAGTTTTTCTTCAGAGATTATTTTCTTCAGATGTGTATTTAACTTACACAAACAATGTGCTTGACAAAAAAATAATAATAATTATATAATTGAAACATTTTTTGTACTGTACAATTATACCTTAAATATTCTTTATTATATATTATATTTTAATGTGTATATAATTACTGCATAAGGCTATCTACATAAAACAAGATATGTTGTACTTGTAGAAGATGTAAAAAGTTTTCCAGCATACTTTTGACTTCATGTGAGTTTCACCTGTGCTAACTTGAGAAATTAGACTCAACTAAGTGTGGCAACACTGCATTCAAAATAGAAACAAGCAATTTTTAATTCACCTTCCTTTTTACTCAGATCAAATTACAGTTTTGAAACATCAACAGTTATTTCATATGAAGAGCCTACGTCTCACTATAAACATTCAAATTTAAATAGCATGCTAATATATACCTAATTTATACCAACCAGAAGGTCACATTGTTATAGAAGAATCAAATGTCATATATCCAAAAAATTATATGCAATTGTTACTCTGAATTCAAAAGTGAATAGCTGACTATGACTTTGGATCTCCTCTTTTGTTATCTTTATTTATTTGTTTGTTTGTTTATTTATTTATTTATTTCTAGTCTCTAGAATGTGATTGAAGCTGATGAGAGTGTTTAACATCTTTAACCTAAGGGGATCCTAAAAGCATTCCACGCCCTCCTGAACATCAATGGCACTGCAATAGGGTGGGACAACTTGCATCTAGAGCACATCTGATTTCCAGCCTACAACCTCTTGCTCTTAAGCTTTAACAGTCCCAGAAATTGCAAAGAAAACAATATAAAAGCACCTCATAGATTAACAGACCATTACTAGTCCTCAACACTTCAGCAGATGAAACCTCCTTGATCCTAGACTATAAAAACGCCTTCTGAAGGCTATTGAGCTCCTCTTTGATTCTCAGCCCAAGTCTTAATTTTCTCACAGTGTTGAAGCTCTGTATTTCATTAGAGATATCATCTTAAATCCTTGTGTGCCCCTACTTGTTTTAACAGGGCTTCTCTTCTACAGACTCATCTGTATCTATTTTAAAGGTGAACTAATAAATATCAAAATATATTTTTAAAACCTATTGATACAAAAACTAGATTGGGTTTGTTTGTTTTTTAGACAAAGTAGAATGGTTATAAGCTTGAATTTTTATCATTCCAATCTGATGTAATCACTTCCTATGAAGTCCTTAATTAAAAAAACACACCTATTAAATGTAGGTCCAGATTTTGTTCCATAGCCATCTAAGTGATTCTTGCACTTTCTGTCTGAACTAAATTTATAGAATCTCAAATGGTGAAAATCAAATGTCATAAGAATCTTTTCACTCCTCAGAACATTAATATTGTCAATAGACTTGAGTCTCTAGTTCTCCTATAAAATATGAAAACTTTAATCTTAATAAAAGCCCAACTCTTAGCATGCTCAATGTTGTTTGCTCTGTATGCAAGCTGTTGGTATGATCTGGAAATCATGAGATGTTAGTCAAAGAGTACAAATTTCAGTTATAGGATGAATGAGCCCTACAGATCTAATGCATAGCATAGTGTTTATAGTTAATAATATTGTATTATATACTGGAAAGTTGCTAAGAGCATAGATCTTTTTTTTTTTTTTTATCTTTTCACATTTATAGAGAGAAATTATCTTTTTGTCTTCAGTGCATAGTTATTTCTATTTTACTTTTTGACAGATAGAGAGACAGACAGAGACAGAGACAGTTAGAGAACCGAACTGTGGGAACTCCCCAGTTCAGCACGTGGGTCCTGCCTGGGCCGGAGCCGGGACTCGATCCCCGGTCCCCATGGCCTCAAAGCGAGCGCTCAACCCGCTGAGCCGTCCCGGCTTTCCCCAGAGCATAGATCTTAAATGCCCTCACCACAAAACAGTAATGGAAATTATGCGACACAATGGAGGTGTTAGCTAACACTATAGTAATAGTAATCATTTTGCGATATGTAAGTGTATCAAATCAACACCGTGTTAAACTTACACAATCTTATATGTCAATTACATCCCAATAAAGCTGGAAAAAATAAGTTCCAAAGGATGAAAGGGAAATCTGAGATTAAAAGAGAATTAATAGCTATATTAATTAATTACAACATTTTAAAATTACTTGGATCTGTAGTCACATAAATCAATTATAAATACAAAAATATGGCCTGTTCAGTATATCTAGCTTACTCTTTAACAATGGTTACACAATAGCTGAAGGCATTTTTGTCTTACATATAACCTTATACAATAACTTATCTAATATAAAACAACATGGTTTGGTTTAACATGTTGCCTTTACTTCAAGTATCATGAACAACTGAGAAAAGAATAGTCACATTTCTGAAAGAAGTATTGAAGAACAGTCTAAGAAAAAAAAAGAAATTTTAAAAACTCAAATTTCAATTAACTTTCAAAAACTTATGAGCATGAACATTCTTTAGGGTTTACTTGTCTGCAAGAAACAAATTATAGTGATATTAATTATATACGTATATCATAGATTCGAGTGGGGCAACAGGCATAAGTGCTTATAACCACACGTAAAACTTAACAGTTATAATAATAGAATGCACTAGAGGCTTAGCACTATATTATTTAAATGATGTAATTAATTCATTAATATGAATTTGAACTATAACAAAGACTGAAATCTGGCTAAGTAGTTATAATAAGCTTGGTCAGCAAAAGGCAATATTTAAGATTAAAAATAAATTCTTAACAGGGTGACCTGGATTAAAAAGTTACATATCCTGTTAACTGAAGTTACTGTTTGTGTAACATTTGTGCCATCAGTTGGCCTCTTGTAATAGAACTGATAACCATACTATGAAGGATACAAAAACAAAATGGAAAAATAATTCAGAATTTAATATAAGCTCCAATTGGGAAAACATTATATTCAATTAAAAGTAGTAACCAAACATTTTTTGAGCCTTTACTGTATATAAAAATATAGTGTTTATAAGTTTACATTTGTTAACTCATTTGAGCTCATCAACACACTTTTGAATTGGGTTTATTTTCTCCTTACTCTTCTGATACACTAAAAATGCAGGGTAAAAGTACTTGGAAGAATGATGAAAATGAAGTAACCACAAAATTCATAAGAAAGCATAACACACAGTGATATTGGCCAGTAGAATTTTAACCCAGAGAATAGAAGGACAACAGTTACTCACCCAGCCAAATTTTGACCAAATTTATAGATGTAGTTCTCACCAAAGTTGACTGACTCTGAAGCAAGAAACATTTTTAAGAGACATAGGCAATATTTGAAGCAGGAAGGGCCAGCCAGCCTGCCTGCCTGCCTGCCTCTTTCCTCTTTCCAATATCATTTTTCAATGGTAAGATTCAAGATACAGTAAAACTTTAATAACTACACTGGAATCCTTAATTAACTAATCTTACCTGTCCTACAATTTTTGAAAGCAGTGGCCAATCACACACAAAGAAAGAATTTCATATTAGATTTAATTAAAGAAATGTACACAAATTTCACATCACATATACTGGGCCCAGTATAAATTTAACCTCAAACCCTGTGAATCTTTACATTGAAATTTGTGCAGTAAAAACTGATCTAAAGAGAAGGCTAACATGTAATACGTAATGCTAGTTTCTGCAGTAACAGAGGCCTAAGTTGAAAATCTGGCTTTTCTGCTTTCTTGTTAAATGATTAGGCTTTATTGTATTCATCTGTGTAAAATAGAAATCATAATGACAGTAACTACTCCATACGGTTGTTGTTATAAACTGAGTAAAATGATTCATGTCAAGCACATAAGGAAGTTCACATTATAATGTCATCAATTTTCCTGTTGTAACTCTTCTAAAGTAATCATGTGTGTGTGTTAGAAATCTTTTGGAAATCCAGTCAGACCAATGCAGATGTTGTTAATATATGTACTCTAACCTGAAAATGCAAACAATTCTAACATGACATACAATTTTTAACTTTCTTTTCTTTACTGAGAAGTATGTGCTGTGGTTGATAGAGAAGCTGTCTGAGAAGAAATGGACCTGTGTTTGAATTTCAGCTGTCATTTATTAGCTGGTTGACTGCAAGGTACTTAAACTTTTTTCATTCTCAGTTTTCTCATACTTTGGATAATCCCTGATATAAAAATTAAAGGAGCAACCTGACACAGAGTAGACCCAAAGTAAATAGTAGTTATTATTATTATTATGTGGTTATTTAATCTTTACATGAAAATTTTTATTAGAGCACTCAATATTTAATTATCATAAGCAAGCTTTAACATTAAAAACATGTAAAGAATACTTCAAAAAATTTTAATAAAATGTCTTCACCTTACTACCAATTTCTGTTACTTAAAAGATAAATGAATTTAATTAATTGGATAAACAAATGCTTTTTAACTTGCCAAATTATTGGCATTTGTTGAGTCACGTGGCCTCTTGAGTGATATAAACAGAAATGTTAACTGATTACAAAAAAACAACATGTGGTACTAAGTTATTTAGAGAAATTGTGTTGTCATAGGTTGATACTCTGAAGCCTTGGCAACCTTCCTAATATTTTTTCCATAAGATACAAATATAAGAATTATTTTTTCATTTGAGTCATGTTCAAATGAAAAGGTAATTCAAAGCATAACAGATGTACTTTTCCACCTGGATTGCAGGATGACAATAACATATTTGGGTATAAAGAATATAAAAATCATTTTTAATTTTTGGCTATTTCAGAAAGACCCAAAAAACCTGCTGTGAACTCCAGCAATGAAGTACTTTTAAATCAACAGCTGGTTAACATTATCAGAATGAATCATGGAACAGAAGTGATGGAACAGTCCCATAGGCCAAAGGATACCAGAGATAATTTCTGTGTTTTAAAGGAAGATTTTCTTTAGTGCCTCTGACCTGGTGTTACATACATCTTAATTTAAGGTGACAGATAGTGCAATAAAAAACAAATACAATTATAGTTTAAACTCAAAGGATCTAAACAACTAGAAGTATCTTAAAGGTGGTACTTTTTCCAGTCAGGACAAAGCATTCACTTTGCTCAAGAACTCTTGGTGAAATGCTGGAACTATCTAGTGTTCTATTTAGAACGTTTGATGTTTATTTTTTTTTAATGAGTAAACTATCTGTTTTTATGGTCAAGTTAAAACAAGACTTCTATCTATAAACCTGACAGGTAAAGCCACACCAATCTTTTCAGCTTTAAAACCACTAAAAAAAAAATCTGTTCTGTGCTTCTCAGACTAGACAACAAAGTTATAAGAGGTTTTTTCCCCTTCAGATTTAGTGTAAATGTCCCCACCTGACACACAAAAGCCGAATTATCAAACAGAAAGATGCTGCTGATGTTCGAACACCTGCACTTCCAGAGCTGCCTACAAAGGGAGACAGAGCCTTCTGCTGCCCCCACACCTGCTGGATGGGTGGACGGGTTTAACCTCTTCTGCTCTTGATGGGTCCCCACAAGACAGAGGTGGAAAAGTACCTCTTCAAAGGCTGACAGTCGCAGACCAGGCAAACACCACTGCTCTGCATTACAAGGTTTACATGCTTACTTATAGAATATATCTTGCAACATGCTGGGAAGAAACTGCATACTAAAAAAAAAAGATTCCTGGTTGCTCCTAATGAAATTGAGGGTTGGAGGTGGGGGAGAAGCAAGTTTCTAAAAACACCAAAAGAAGATAAATTATTATTTAAAGCAAATTAAACTTATGACATCTCATAGTATGTCTGGTAGCCAATTTTTATTCTATTACTAGAAAATGTATCAAGCTTAAATATACCATATACATATTTCTAAAAAAATATATTTTTGGCAGTGATCTCACAAATACCAGGCATATAATTTATAGAACTTAAATATTTGCATACTTAATTTAGTGCCATATTCATTCATTTTTATCATTTGCTTTAAATGTAGTATGCAATTATTTTAATCTACTTTTTTGAAACCTTGAGATAAGTAGAATGAACATGAAGAAATGAACAAAGATATTGAACAAACTACTTACAGTAAGAGAAAAATAAAAATTCTAATAATTGTGTAACTTAAAGTACTACATTATAGAAAATCTAAAATTTTTACTTCACAGCACCACTTAAAATGGTACTCATTGTCAATTGGTTCTGGGAGGTACAATGAGTACCCAAAATGATAAGTACCAAACAAATTTTTTTCATAAGAAATAATGCATTGGTATCTCAGTACTTATAATTAATTGATTCCGAGGTTGATAAGTACCAAACAAATGATGAGGACAGGGACCGAACTTTCACATCAAAATGCATTGAGTACCAAATTTAATGAGTTTCAAAACAGTCGAGTAATAAGGGATGACTGTATATAAACAAGATAATAAAGTATTGGGACTTCTTATACATTAAAGCAATTAGAACTTAATTGCATTTAAAAGTATTTTCAAACACTGAACTAAATGCTTATCTAATCACATAATACATTTTAAGTGTCTTAATTTATAAAATAATAATTTTGAATTACCACATATAAGCATACCTACATAATTTTTACAAAACAAGATTGTTGTCTAGTTTTAATAGTTAATGGCTTGGATGCACAGAAAGAATTTCTTTTCCCTGATTAAAAAATAATAAGATACTAAAGTACATTACCCTCATTTGTAACACTGCAATTTGTTTCAAAGGTTGTGTGTATAGCCCGTGTTAGATGTGGGCAGGAGCATAATTCCCTTGGAGTTTCTGGAAGATGAAAGAATAAGCAACTTTCTTTCATGTTCTTTTTTCATCAGAGATAGAACAAATATGTGAGGTTACCAGCTACCCATATACTCTTCCAAGTGCTGAAACTCTTCCTAAAAGTTATGAATTGATTAAGCACTAAATTGATTAAATATGTATAGATTTTCTATTAAAATAAAGTGATTTAGTCATTTGTCTGATATCACCATTCAAGAGGGTAGGTCCACATTCCAAAGCAGAGTATCATTAGAACAACCCATATTTCAATGGTCATTCTTCTAACCTATGCTTGAACTTTGGCAGTAGTTAAAATTCAAATTGGATTGTCCACTACCTATAAATGAAGCTAAAATGTGCTGACAGTGTAAGGATAAGGTTCGAGGAAGCTAATAGGTTTTAGTGTCTGAAACTTCTGATAATCTGGCTTTAAATGTCATGGGTCTTTCAAGGTGGATTCCATCTGTCCTATAAAGTTATGTATTGAAACATAAGGCATCCCTTTGATCTTCTTTGTGAAAAACCTTACGAAGTCAACAAAATGTCCCCATTGACTCAACAGCCAGATCCCCTACCTGTTGACATGAAAGATTTTAACACTTGTAAGTGTTAGTAAACAGTAAGTGATCTGTGTGTTGAAAGCCTTGCAGTAAAAAGATTCAGGGATGGGCTGAGTCTTGCCACAGGTAAAGGCTGTCCTACAGATATTTTGTATAAAAATAAAGCAAAAGAGCACAGCTCAAGTCAAGATTAGGCCTGATAATATACAGCGACATAAATTTCCAGTTATTTCCCCTAATAAAGCATTTCTTTTTTAAAGTGTAATATATTTTATTTTCAAAGCACTATGTTAGCAGGCAAAAAATACTACAACATAATACATACCATGGTAAATAATACAAATATATGTCCATTATAAATACATATACATATATACATACATATTTATGTATGTATGTATTTTAGTTTGTTTATAATGCTATGTATTGGTATACACACACATACACATAGTATACTCAAGACAAATGCATAGAGACAACAAGTGTGCAGTGAAAATTACATTGACTTTTGTGGTCAGAAAGATCCAAGTCCAGGGGAAGCCAGGGGATGGCTCAGTGGGTTAAGCACTGACTTTGCAGCCCCAGGGACTGAGGATTGAATCCCAGCCCCGGCCAGTGCGGACCCATATGCTGAACTGGGGAGTGCCCCCAGTTCAGTTCTCACTGGGGTGAGACCCCGGCCCAGTTCCAGCCCTGTGCAGCCCCACCCACCTGTGTAATGAAACTTTGTGAAAAAACCAGTGATGTGCAACTATGGAGACTGTTCTGGGCCCTTCCCCTTCTCTCTGTCTTTGTATCTATCTCTCTCTCTCTATCTCTCTCTCTCTCTCTCTCTCTCTCTCTCTCTGTCAAAAACAAAAAAAATAAAAATAAATCTTTAGAAAGATCCAAGCCCAAATATTAGCAATTACTGCTGAGTGACCTTGGGAATTTTTCTTATCTTTAAACATGAATAAGTACAATACCTTCTTTGCTAATTTTTGGATTGAGACCAGCTATATTAAAAGTTTTTATTTTAATGTTTTTGACAGAGAAAGAGCGAGACAGAGAGAAGGAGGAGGGCCCAGAGCAGTCTCCATAGTTATACGTCATCACTTTTGACATGGTTTCATTCCACATGGGTGGGTGGGGGCCACGTAGGGTAGGAACTGAGCTGGGGGCCTCCTGCATGAAAGGCACACCCCAGTTCAGCATGTGGGTCCACACGGGCCAGAGCCAGGATTCGATCCTCCATCCCCGGGGCTGCAAAGTGAGCTCTTAACTTGCTGAGCCATCCCAGCTTCCCGAGACCAGCAAAGGTAAGCACTTGGTAAATCAACAAACACTACTTCTCTTCTCTTTCCTCATATCAACATCATAACAAGACTTCGGTCCAAGTGTTTATTCCAATTTTAGAATTCATTTAGTCTGCTGCTCCAGCATTCACATATGTCCTCAAATTCTTGAACCATTGAATATGAGCTCAGTAGGCTCGTTTTGAATGGTGAGGAAATGTGATTTTCCTGAAGTCTGCAATTCCCTGTTGACGTACATCTTAACAAGGCAAAATCTTGTCCATCCTTCAACAGCCAGGTCAGGTGTCACTTCCTCTGTGAAGACTCCTACGATCCTGCCAGGCAGCAACAATTAATTGTTTTCTCTGTTTTCCTAAATCTGGGCTCATGGTATTATCATAGTACTCATTAAATTGCATTATAATTAATTCTCGTCCTGTCTGCTTCCTCCTAGAGAAACTGAGGTCCATAAGGTCAGAATCTGTGTCTTAGTCTTTGTGATACCCCTAGCAGGTAGCACTGAGCCTGGCAGATAAGCAAACACACAACAGAAAGGGAGAGGGGAGCAGGAACAAAATTCAGAAGTAATATTTACTTGCTTTTCTTACATTGTATCATTGATCGCATGCTCAGCCATGAGTAAGGTTTAAAAATAAATAAACTGTGGTCATTAACTGGAAAAATCAAATAGTTTTATGTCCTTCACAATATTGGAAATGTGATTCTACATTTTTCAGCATCTCACTCTTCAGGTGCCTCAAAGATCTGCTGATTTTTCTAACACTGTTTAGACAAGCATATGACAGATGGCTCTGAGATCCACACTGAATTTTTGTCTGTAAACCAACAAATGTTCTACCCGGTGACATATGTGTATACATATTGGAAATGCTAGATGCCTCAAGCTTGCAAACAGAGCTGTAACGGATAAAATGCGTGTGCCCTGTGAATTTACGTATACACAGAAGCCTTTTATTTCATTCAAAGTTAGTCCTCATGTATACCTGCCCATTTATAGATTTATTTTTTTTTCTCATTTAACCAGTTTTATTCAGCTTCTCTTCTGGGTATAGATTTCTCTAAACATCTCTATTTATGCATGTGTGCACACACACACACATACATCTCTGCACCAGAGTTTAAAGCCAGAAAGAAGGGGAAGCTATGTCACATTTCCAATGTCACTGGCTTCCCTTTTTCTCTCCGAGGACACAGACATGATACACCCAGAAACACAAACACCCAGACACACACACACACACCCCTATGTACCTATATATATATATGGGTGTCTCTTCCAATCATCTTCCACAGTAATTGCCACCAAAATGGTGTGCCTAAACCTGAGATATGATCATTTCATTTCCATGCCAAAAATTCTACATCACCAATGATAAAATGTACACTAAATATACAATTTTAAACGAACTATCTTCCACTTACCAAATATGCCAGGCTCACTTATGTCCTAGTATTTTTCTGTAAATATTATTCCTATATTCTAAAATGCCATTTTTATGCTTCTTCCATTTAAAAAAAAAAAAAAAGTTTTTTTCTTCCTCTTGATTTTAGGTCAATTGTCACTTCTCTGAAAAGCTTTTCATCATTACACTATCTCCCCTAACCCATTGAGGAGTTGGGTGCCTACCCATTCTTCCCCAAGGCACTGTGTAGATATATAGACCATGTCTCATCATAGTGTATACAATTTTTACATACATTAACACATATGCATCACAAGTTTGCATATTACTTGAGAAGAAGCACTCTTTTCATCAGTTGTATATGCAGCACCTGGAATATTGCATGTGCTTAATGATCTGTTATGTGAGTAAATCACTACATAGATATTGTCCATAAAGGATTTAGAGTAACTTTATATGACCATATATGAAATTACAAAGTTTAAAAAAAACACTGGCAGGTATAACTTAAAACCTTGGGGATCAGGACTGAGGAGATTAACAGTTTAGAGTGGGGTTAGGCACATACAAAAGGATGCTTAAAATTATGTCAAGGTATTTCTTTAAGTAAGATCACAAGTCAACTGGGAACCTTTAAGCATCCCCTTACTAACCAAGAATTCCTTGAGAGTTCTAATTAATATAGGAACGGCCATGGCACACATTTCTTTCTTCTTTTGGGGGACTGCCACATTTTATTTTTAATTGTAAAATTTATTAGGGTGACATTGGTTGGTAAAAAGTGCATAGTTACCAGGTATAAAACTCTACATTACATTGTCTATGTGTTGCATTGTGTGCTCACCACCCAGCATCAGCTCTCTTTCCATTACCATATATTTGATGCCCACTCCCTACTCTACCACTCCCGTTGTCCCACCCACATTCCCCTTTACCCTCAGGTAACCACTAAAGTATTGACTGTGTCCTTGAGGCACACATTTCAGTGGGGCACATTTTTATCATCAGAGCCATAGTCAGATTCCGTAGTTCAAGGGCAGTAAGATGGTGGAACAAGCATAGGAGTAGAAGACAAATGGTTGTCCCTAGTGACTTTGGTCTCTGGGCTCCTGCTGGCAGGGTTGGAAAAGTACAGCCTTCTCTGACCTTCTGGGAAATGTGGAACAGCAGCTTTCAGAGCAGTGGATGTCCCATGATGCATAAGAACAAGGGTTGGCACATAAGCCATTCCTCCCCTAGTTCTGCCCAACTCTTATTTTCTAAGTCCGTATCCATGCCACAAAGCTTCATCAGTCAGCCTCAGAATTAGAAGATTCAAGAATTCACTAGATTCTTATTTTGTCCCCAGTTAGATATAGCAGAGGTTTGTAACTTTTTTTCCTCCCCAGAAATGTACAGATCAGTTAGACTGGAAAGAAAACAAGACCTTGACTCTCTTTATGGAAAGAGAAAGAGTGGCAGATAGTCTAGGTAACCAGCAAATGACCGAGGCACCAGACCCTGGCTGATTGGTTACTCTGGAGACTTCGTGTCTTCAGGGCTTGGTGGAAAAAATAGACAAACAGAAAACAAAGCCAGACAAAGGTTTTTCACAGCATGTGATGAAGAGTAGAGTACAGCGTGGACTAGCAGTATTACTAGCTGAAGTATCCTAACTGAATTATCCTGGTGGCAGCGGGGTTCTAGACGATTCATTCCATCTGTTCTTTTTTCATGGATTTTCTAAGTTCTGTTTCCTAACTTTAAAAAATTTTAGTGAGTGTTAAGTTCTGTAAGCTAGCCACCACATCTAGCTGTCTTCCAGTCCTGCTAAGAAAAACTTAAATTTCTGTGTCCATGATTATTATGACAAAAGATCTTTAACTAGAAACTATGTATCATGTAGTCCAGCTACTTCATTTTTGAGATGAAGTAAAACCCGTGGAAGCTAATTTACTTATACTACATACACCAAGTTTGTCCAACCTGCCACCCACAGGCTTCATGCAGCCCAGAGCAGCTTTGAATGCAGCCTAACACAAATTCTAAACTTTCTTAAAACATTGCAAGATTTTTTAACTCATCAGCTATTATTAGTGTTAGTGTATTTTATGTGTATTCCAAGACAATTCTTCTTCCAAGGTGGCTAAGGGAAGTCAAAAGGTTGGACATCTCTGTATAGATCGTAGTATCCATTAAATAGGATAGATGCAACTTTACCCTTAATCTATTGATCACTTTTCATGGCACTTTTCTAGTTCCAAGGCCACTATCAGATTAGCAATATTTTTATGGTAAAGCTTCTCTTTATTGTTCTTAATTGTTTTAAGAAAATAAGTATCTCATTTGTTCACTTCGCATGTGTTTAAGCCATTATTACTTCACATCTGTATTATTTTCTGACATGAAGTATGGAGTCACATTTGAACATGACATATACCCATCACTGGAATTTAGATGTGTCTCATTACACTAAATTGTTAAACTAATAACGTGGTCTGGATTTTTTTTTATATATAAAATGTTTAAATATATTTAGTGTTTCATTCCAAATCCAATGTCAATACTAAAAACAGTATAAGACACAACTCAGTTTCTACAAGCATAGTCAAAACTTTTAAATTACTTAAAGCAGAGTTCTCTCCACTCAGATGATAGGCAGGTTATTATAATATAATTCTCGAGTTCAGACTTCAGGCATCAGATGGAAGAAGAGTGATGTAAATGAGAACAGAATCAAGCGTCAGGCTCTTAACTAGGCAAAATGAATTATGGAGAAGGAAGGAACACTAAAACAAAAATTTAGCCTTGTGGCTATGTACTTGAAACAGTGACCCAGAGTCTCCTTAAGTGTTTGTCATACTATGAGTGTTATAATCAAAATCTCAAATGATTTGGAATTATAGCCACATTTTTTCTTAGTAAATTTATTAGTAGATAGTTGATAAAAATATTTGGAAGAGTATAACTTTATTAAAATGCATTTAAGTAGCCATTCCAGTATAAGTTTTATGTAGAATTTTAGCCAACCTGTTGATTTTCCACTTCGGATCTGATGCCATTCAAATTGTCGATCGCTTCAGGTTAGAGATATTACTGTTAAACTAATTTTTATGCATAAACAAGCCAATAATCTTAACATTAACATTGATGATTAATAAAAATATAATAGCATAGACTTGTGGTCTATAAAATAAAGGTGATGGGAAAGCCGGGATGGCTCAGTGGGTTAAGTGCTCACTTTGCAGCGCCGGGGACCAAATTTCGAATCCTGGCCCCGGCCCGTGCAGACCCATATGCTGAACTGGGGAGTGCCTCCAGTTCAGTTCTCTCTCTGTCTCTGTATCTCTCTCTCTCTCTCTCTCTCTCTCTCTCTCTCTCTCTCTCTCTCTCTCTCTCTCTCTGTCAAAAACAATCAAAATAAAATTAATTAATTAATTAATTTAAAATAATAATAATAAAATAAAGGTGACTTTTTAAGACTCCATTCTTAAATAATGGAAAATTCAAGATGTATATGTATGTTCTATATATATACAATTTAAGTAAGAACAAAATTTAAATAGTTTTTCATCATTCAGTATGATTTTAGCTGAGGGTTTATTGTATATGACCATTATTGCTTTCTTTTTATACCCATTTTATCAAGTGTTTAGATCATAAATGGATGTTGTATCTTGTCAAATGCTTTTTCTGCATCAATTGATATAATCATGTGGTCTTTATCCTTTATGTTGTTTATGTGGTATGATCAAAAACTTTTGCAGATCAAGATATACTCATATGTACCTACTGTTCATAGCAGCATTATTCACAGTGGCCAAGGCATGGAAACAATCAAAGATAGATGAATGGGTAAAGACGTTGTGGTACATTTACACAATGGAATATTACTGAGGTGTAGAAAAGATGAAGTGCTACCATTTGTAACAACGTGAATGGACTTTGAGATCATCATGTTAAGCAAAAGAAATTTAAAAAAAATTAAAAATTATAGACTTCACTCACATGGGGGATATAAAACTGAAAGCAACAAAGACACAAAAACGTATGGACACAGATGATAGTTTAGTGGTTATCTGAGGGTAAGGCGGGGGAGGGCATAGCAGAAGAAGGAGGGGACATCAAATATATGGTGATGGAAGGAGAACTGACTCTGCTACACATAGATGATGTATTATAGAATTGTATACCTGAAACCTATATAATTTTACTAACCAATTTGACTCTAATACATTTAATAAGTTTAAGCAAAACTAAATAGAAGAAAGTCTTTTCTTAGCAACCAAAAAGGACAAGGTAGAGAAACAACTTCTGGAAGAGGGAAGGACATGTGGACTAAAGGCAGACTGTGAATTAGATAGCCAATGAACTGTGGATTATTTTCTAGTCCTTGGCCAACCCTTACATATGCACAGCATGCATAAAATGACAGAGATTGAATCCACAGCAACAAAATTTCAGATAATATTTTTAAATTGTGAGGGGTCATCATTTACTTGTCTCAGAATATTGCTACATAATCAATCAAGATCATCAAATAGGCTTTTGTGCCTCAACACTTTTATTTTTACAAGGTCCTTGAAGCTTAACTACCTCTACAGTCCTATGTAGAGAAAAAAATACTGTCCTTCACTTTCACTCTCCCAAGTCTCTTGCCAATTTTCTCTTTAAGCTTCATTTTATGGTAAAGAAATTCTGCATGTGTCAGGTCAGTATAAGGTCAAACCAGAGTCTTAGTTTGTAAATAAAACTGTGGCCCTTAAAATTATTGATTTCATTTCCCTATGCCAAATGCTATTTCAAGTAAAGTGAATATATCTGTAATTGATATATTATTTTAGTCTGTATCCGCTTTGTACATTGGGTACTTTCAGACTTTAAGAGAGTTGTTTGCATGCTTCTACTTGCATGCATTTGGGGATCTGGTTCAAAATTTACTAGTTAACATTCTCTTAAAGTCTACGAAGGCTAGGATGTGGTCTTAAAGAAAAAGTTATTGCAACAGCAGAAGAAAAGCAAATTTGTGTAATTTATATTTACCTCATTAGATGGCAGCACAATCTTCAAAACAAAAGTCTAACATTTTGATGAGAAATATGATATCTCTTAGACATTATAGAGGAGAGTTAAATGTGTTGAAAATCAGCATTATAGAGCTTTTTTTTTTATCATATCATGAATGGATCCATTTAAACTCAAAAATAATTTTTGAAAAAAAGATTTAACATTACACAAAATTACATTCATGTTCATTCACTACAAGTATATATATTGAGCATCTGCTAAGTGACAGGGACTATCTAGATGCTTTAGTTACACATGTGAATGAGAGAAATATCTCTGCCTGCCTGAAGCTTACATTTCAAAGAAGGAAAGACTTTGAATGGAAATGAAAATGATACATTGATAAATTATCTAATATGCTAGAAGATTATAAATGCCTATAGAAAAAATACATAGAGCAGATTAAGAAGAGAATCAAGAGTGCTAGGATAGGAGGTCAGAATGTAATATTAAATAGGGAGATCAGTGTAGGACTCATTGAGAAAATGATATTGAGCAAAGATGGGAGGGAGATGAGGAAATCTGTCATGTAGATAGCTGGAAGAAGACTGTTCCAAACAGAGAACAGAGCTGATACAAAAGGCTAGGGCATTGCTAAAATAGAATAAAAATTGGTAAATGAGTGAGAAATTAGATCAAAGAGATGAGCATGTGGGGAAAGGGAGAAGATAACGTAAGGCCTTGTAAATTATTTAAAGGACCTTGGCTTTCACTGAGTAAAATGGGGACATGTTGCAAAATTTGGAATAAAGAAGTGACCCAATTTGAGTTAGATTTTAAAAGCATCACACTGGTTGCTGTCATGAAAATAAAGAAGCCAAGAGGTGGGATCAAGTGTCAAAGCAAGGACATGAGTTAGTAAGCCACTGCATCATCCATGTGAAAAATGACTGTGGCTCAGACAAGGTGAGGAGCAGTCAGATTTTAGACGTATTCTTTTTTGCTTGTTTTGTTTTGTTTTGTTTTGTTTTGTTTTGTTTTGTTTTGTTTTGTTTTAAGAGGCTTTAACCCCATTCTTGGCTCTAGAGCAGTTTCCTTTTTTTATTTATTATTTTTTTAAAGACTTACGTTTATTGTTTTTGAGAGAGAGAGAAAGGGAGGGCCCAGAGCAGTCTCCATAGTTGTACACTGTCAGTTTTCAATAGTTGCATTCCAAAGGTGAGTGTAGGTCTGCACAGGGTAGGAACTGGGCCAGGGACCTCCATGTGGGAGGCACACCCCTGTGAGCTGGGGCCTCCCACATGGGAAGCATTCCCTGGGCAGGATTCAAACCTGGGACCTCCCACATGTGGAGCTCACCACCATGAGAACCAAGCAGGGAAAACCCCAGTTCAGGATATGGGTCCACATGGACCAGGGCCAGGATATGATCCTCAGACCCCGGAGACTGCAAGATGAGCACTCAACCCGCTGAGCCATCCCAGCTACCCCTAGACAGAGTTTAAAGGTAGACCCAACAAGATTCCGGACAGACTGGATAGAAGGTATGAAAAAGTGAAGGGAGTAAAAAATGAATCAAAGTTTTTTTAACCCTGAATAAGTAGAAGAATGAAGTTGTCATTAAAGAAGGTGGCAAAGGCTGTGGGTAAAATAAGTTATTTTGCAGATGGGGGTGGGGGAGAGTAGTTCTGAACATGTTGAGTTTAACATTTGACATCAAAAAGGAATGTCCATACAGCATTGGATACTTTATTAATCTGAATTTCAGAGGGAAGATCCAGGCTGGAGATACATGATTGGGACTCACGAGCATTTAAAGCCATAACATGGGATGAGATCATCAAGGGTGTGAGTGTAGAAAAAGAAAAGAAGAGACTCAAAGCCTAAGCACTGGGGTGCACTAAAATTTTAAAATAGGGAAGGAGCTGCCATCAAAGGAGACTGAGGACAAAGGATAAGTAAAGTTGAAGGAAACCCAAGAAGGTATGCTACCTTGATGTCAGTGCAAGAAAGAAACTGCTGTTAACTGGTGGGAGAAGTGGAGTCAAGTGAAAGTTTATTACTTTGGTTTTTAAGATCAGGAAATAGCACCATATTTGTGTGCCAGCTGCAATGATTCAGTAAAGAGAGAGAAAAAACATGATGCGGGAGAAAGAGTGGAGAATTGCTGGTGCAATATCCTTCAGCAGATGAGAGAAAATGGGAACTAGTGCACAAGTGAAGGAAGGGATTGGCCTTTGACAGATATGTGAAAAGTCCAAAAGGCAGGAAAGTCAACTATGCAAGTGAAAATGCTAAGGAGTTTGAGAAAGTATAGTCAGAGATGAATTAAGGAAGTATAGAGGGATTTGAGATTTGTGATCATGATGCTAAAAGTCAGTGTGTTCAAGTATCTTTCTCCAGCCTCATTCAACTTCACGGGTGCAGGTGGAAAGTAGGCAGTGTTGGACTTTCCCAAGATTGTGATTTGGACAAATTCAACAAAGCGAGACAGGGGCAATGAAGTCATCATAATGACTGACCATGAAATTTAAGTCTGGTACGAAGAGGAGTCAACTCATAAAGCATTGGAATTCTTGCCTTTCTGTGCTTATTTGCTTGTTATTTGCTCTAGAAAATACTGCATCCTATTATATTGCAACAATATAATAGGTGGTTGTACAGAATAAATGATCCATGTAAAGTGTTTATCTCTGCACCTGCTAACTATGATTTTTGGTATGTGCCATCAACTTTGTACCTGAATTACTTCATTTCTTCTGACCAACACTCCCTTGACAAAGGGTATATCATTCCCATTTTACATATTAAAAAACTAAGGCTCAGAAAGGAAACTATATGGCCAAGATGATGCAGCCTATTAAATAATGAAACCAGGAAAAAAATATTTCAGTCCAGTGGAAAAAGCAGAGAGGTAAAGAGATGTTTATAGTGCAATGGAATAAGGAATACAATAATGATAAGCACAGGCTGTGTAAGAAGTAATGAGAAAATCTCTAAGACAGAAGGAAAGATTCCAGTAAAGGTTTCCTGAAAGAGTCATACTGGAACTAAATCCTAAAGGATGAGCTTATTGAAGAATAGAGGGAAGGCATTCCCTCTTCTTAGAGTTATAGGGATTCAATAAATTGTCAACAAATCTATATCTCCTGGATGCCATAAATAAATTTGTTCATAGAAATATTACTCTTGAAATTATCCAGAGAATAAGTGAATTTTAGAGGGCAGACAGAAGATAAAAAGGCTAATGGATCACTATCCAAGGGCTGTTGGAAAAAATTCAGCCATTGTCAATATAATGAAAATTGTTACACGGCTGGATACTTCCCGACAGCCCTGGTATGTTCGAGATGTGAAGGTACTATAATGAGACAAAAACAACAGTGAGCTAGAATTCAATCATTACTCTGGTGGAGCTGCCTCTGCCTCTGTCTACGCACAGTATATCAAATCCTCATCCTGTCTTTGATGGTCCTTCTAATTGCCTCATTTTCTGAGTCAGCAAAGATAAAAACCAGAGAACTGAGGATGTCAAAACAAGAGGGATGAGGCAGAGTCAAGAGAGCTTAATCACGACATACAAACTTTATCTGCGTCAGCTATTCCCACTTTTTACACATGGTACTGGTGCCTACCCTCTTACAGATTGCCCACAAAACCTGGTTCAAGATATCAAAAGTAATACCCTTCTGAGTGTGTGATAATATCAGTAGCCATGACTATTAGGATGTGCTGAAGTCTGCAGTCAGGCACAGCTTTCATAATAGCTCAGTACTTCAATACTATAGTGAAAGAATAGATGTCAAAAGAGAAAAAATTGAAGTAGCATTTGTTTACTTCCATACCCTTTATCGTTAGTGACTGTTTTCAACAGCAGCCTCATAGATGAATAATATTATCTATGCAAACTTATATAATGATAAATGTGATATCTTGTGTAAGCCAAAATTATCTCACTATTCAAAGGCTTAATTGTGCTTTAACAAAGGTTTCCCCACTTTTAGTTATATCTAAACGATATTTAGGTCTGTTGTTTTATGTGTATTTTCTCTCTACTGGTAATCTATAGCCTTTCTGTTGAAATAAACAACAGGAAAGGAGAATTTTTGCTCCTTTATTTCTTTTTCTTTTTTCTCTACATTAATTTTTTTTTAGAGGTCTCGGAGGTTTTTGCTTAAGTATTTGTTCAGTTAACCACAGCACAAGGTAACTAATGCTCAGAGTATACATTTTTACCATTGATATACATAAAAAAAAATTTCAAAGACATTTTGAATGTAAATAATCCCATGGATGTAAATTATTTGTTAAACAGTTTTAATCCACATTTTGGTATAAGATTAATCATGCCATTAATTATTTGGAACACACAGAATGAGGGTTTGCCTTTGATGGGAAGGAAGTTGTTTGTACACAACTGACTCCTCCTCCCAATCTTCATGTTACTTGAGGGGAGTGAACCATCATTTTCAATTGCGTTGTCGCAATAGGAGATGTTAACTAGCCTATTAATGTTGAAGGATGGCTGGTGGAATTTTTCAGTTACTTTGTGTTGCTTGGTGATTTTAGGTTGCCCCACAGGATCTGATAACCCAAAGAAGACTTGGATTTCCTTGACCCTTAGGGTCCATGACAGGCTGAGTCTCTGAATTGATGACCTTCTGGGTTAGAACAATAGAGTTTCTCTAGAAGGTTAACACTCCTCCCCCTTTTTATTACTTTTCCCTACCCTAGTTTCAATTTCTCATCTTTCAGTTTTGTTTTTTCTCTGTGCTCTCTCAGGCTCCCTACAAGAAGTTTTCTCTGAGAGGTATGTGTTTGAACAAAGTGAAGGGGGTCCACCCACCAAGTTGTCCATCTGACTTAGAGCTCTGTTAGAATATTGTAATGAAAGATACTAGTCAATACAGTTCTGTGCTTTGATGGTTTCCTAATTGACCAGGCAATAATTCAAACTGTAATCACCTGATTTCATCACTCCTCAAAACATTCCTTGAAAGCAGTACTCAGGTGAATTTCTTTTTCAAATGAGTATCTAAAATAGCAAAGCAGCTTGTGGGATCTAGCAGTATGTACATAAAATGTGCTTATTTAGAGTTTCAAGGTTTTTCAAAATAAATTTCTTTCTTTCCTGTGTTTCTGATGAAAAATGCATGAAGAAGTTGAAATCTTATACATACAATGGCTTCAAAAATCTTTGTGATTTGAAGAACACTGAAATTTTTATGTCAGCCTAAATTAATTTTAGATTTAAGAACCAATGCATAAAGAGTATATAATTGAGGTGTCTTTGAGAATGAAATAGCATATATAATGGTAATGTCAATTTAGATATACTCCCATGCCTAAAATTACATCTAAGATGTCATCTATGTCATCTGAGATGTCATCTAAGATATATTATTAATATATATATATATATAAAATCTTTAACTTTCTCTTTTGTGATTTAACATTTAGCAATTATAGTAATTATACCCCTTAAAGGAAATGTGGGAAACATAGTAAAATAAAATGAAGGATAATGGGATAATATCACTGACTAGTTTTAAATAATCAGTATTGGCCTTTTGAAAGAAGAGTAATAGTCCTGGCTAAAATTTGGGCTCTTATTAATAAAGAAAGAGAAAATAAACATAAATAGACAACTTAGAATCACTTTTACAATAAACAAAGAAGTAAAAAAGATCATAATTCAGTATGATGGCAATTAAAATCGTTAAAATTATTACATTAAAAGTTTACTATGTATCAGAGTCTAGGCAGGGTAATTTAAAGATATAAAATCATTTAATTCTCAAAACAACCGATGAGGTGACGTACTATTTGTCTAGGATTGCTGTAAGAAGTACTAGAGAAACAACAGAAAATTTTTATCTTACATATGTAGAAGCTAGAAATCCGAAATAAAGGTGTCAGGAGGGCCATGCTTCCTCTGAAACCTACAGGGGCTCATCTCTCCTTGCCTCTTCCTAGTTTTTGTGGCTAGACATCAATCTTTGGTATTCCTTTAATTCTTCACCAAAGGAGATATCCAGATGGCAAATAAGCGTATGAAAATATACTCCACAGCATATGTCATGAGGGACTCACAAATTAAAGCAAGACACCAACACACACATATCAGAATGACCAAGAGCTCGAACACTGATAATACCAAATTTGGTGAAGATGTGGAGCAACAGAAACTTCCATCTATTGCTGGTGGAAATGCAAAATGGTAGAGCCACTTTAGAAGACAGGTTAGAGGTTTCTGACAAGACATACTCTTATCATATAATCTGGCAAGTGTGCTCCTTTCTATTTACCCAAAGGAATTGAAAACTTAGTTTCTTGCAAAAACTTTTGCATGATTGTTGATAGCAGCTTTATTTATAATTACCAAAACTTGGAAGTAACCAAGATGTCCTTCAGTAGGTGAGTGGATACATAAACCATGGTACATCCGTACAATGAATATTATTTGTCACTAAAACTAAAACTATAGAGCCATGAAAAGACATGGCAAAAACTTAAATGCATGTTAAGTGAAAGTAGACAATCTGTAAAGGCTACATACTATGTGATTCCAGCTATATAACATGCTAGAAATTAAGAGACAGTGGTTCTCAGAGGGGAGGGAGGAAGTACAAGCAGAGCATAAAGAATGTTCAGATTAGTGAAACTATTCTGCATCATACTAATACAATGGTGGATACATGTTATTATACTTTTATCAAAATCCTTAGAATGTAACACCAAGAGTAGACAGTGATGTAAATTATGGACTTTAAGTGATAATGATATTTGATGTGGGTTCATCAACTGTAACAAATGCACCACTGTGGTTGGATGCCAATAATGGGGGAGATTGTACATATGAGGGGACAGAGGAGATACATGAAAAATGGGCACATTCTGCTCAGTTTTGCTGTGAATCTAAAACTGCTCTGAAAATAGTTGCTTATTAAATAAAAGAATTACAAAAGTTTAAAATGCTGTTTAATTCTTATTAAAATACATTTTCCCAAAATCATGAATAATATTTCAAAGCAATTGTAAAGCTCTTTCCAGTTTATAAAGTACATTTACATGCCTTATTTAACTTAATCTTCACAATAAATCTTCAGATTTATTCCCATTTTAAAAATGAACCAACTAATGTGTAAAGTAGCATTTTTTTTTTAATTTTGAGAAAGTGTATTACTACTTGGAAGTGAAAGCTTTCAATATCAAGATTAAAGTTATTATTTTCAGATTTGTAAAGTATATGGATTTGAGAGTCATTAATTCTAGACTTTTAATTACTGAATAAAGAGTCCATTATAATTAACCCTTATTTTAAGGATGATTCTAAATCATATGGCTCAAATAGTTAGAAAGTGATAAATAGTACCAAATAAATGTATAAATAGAAAATAATTTTATATGTGTTTATTGTCACATTTAATTCTCACATAGCATTATTGAGAAAGATGGAAAGGTCATTTCTATACCCCTTTCTAGATTAAGAAAATTAAGGCTGCGATTATTTGCATTAAAATTTACACCTAATAAGTGGCAATCAGAATTCATACATTTTCTTACTCCCAAATCTATACTCTCTTCTTTAAATTTATTTTTTAATTACAGTTGACATACAATATTATATTAGTTTCAGGTGAACAACATAGTGATTAGAGATTGTGACCCCAATGAGTCTAGTGTCCATCTGATACCATACATAGTTATTATAATATTATTTGACTGTATTCCCTCTACTGTATTTTATATTCCATGACTATTTTTATAAGTGTAATTTGTTCTTCATAATCTCTTTCATCATTTTTGCCCAACCCCTCCCATATGATTACCCTCCCTCCTACCATCTGTAGATGCACATAAATTACAGAACACCTCATTCAATGTCTGATTCTTCTTGGTACAGGGAGTGTATTATGTTTGCATTATAAACTTTGAGGGAAATATACCTCTAAAATTCATGGGAATTGTAATCACATAGCTTACTTGGTTCTGAGACTTTGAGCAGGTAGTTGTTCTAAATTTCTAGAAAGTTGGCTTAACTTGAGTTCTGACATAAAGAAAATGAAAAATATATGCAAACATTTCAAAGGCTATTTTCCCAAATTAAGGTACACAAGAATCATGTGAAGTTTGTGAAAAAGACAAATTTCTGGACAAAATCTAGTGTGGAGCCAAGAAATTTTCATTTACTCATATATCAAGCCATTTAGGTAATTCTCATGAAGTATACTTTTTAAATGTTAGTTTAAAATATGATATATAACTCAAAAAACATAGTAAAAGAAGCAATAAGGGAATTAACATGGAACATTAGAAAACATCTATTTAAAACAGAAGAAAGCAGCAATAGAGCTATAGAGAAACAAAAAAGATATAACAAATATAGAAAATAGCAAAATGATAGTCATAATTATCTTAGTAATTACATTAAATCTAAATAAATGAAACATTCCAATGAAAAGGTATAAATTAGCTGAGTAAGTTGTTTTCAATCAACAAATGTTTATTGAAGACCTGACAGAATGAATTTTTAAAAATGCCCTAACTATATGCTATCTATGAGAGACACATATGAGATTTAAAGACACAAATGTATTGAAAGTAAAAGAATGGAAAAAGCTATATACTATTCAAACAGTAATTAAAAGAGATCTATAGGAGCTGAACTAATATCAGACATCATGTTTTAAAGACAGTAATTATTATCAGAAACCAAAACAGAAAATTTTATGATAGAAGGATCCATCCATCAGAAAGATATAATCATTATAAACATATATGAATAACCTAATAACTGAGCCCCAAAATGCATGAAGCAAAAACTGACAATTAAAGGCAGAAATAGATACTTCAACAACAATAGTTGGAGACTCAATTAACCCGGCTCCCAAGGCCCCATAATTCCTTCTTCTGCAGTTAAAATAATAAATAAAAAGACTCAGGAAATGAATTGTCTCAAGCCAGATCTGAGGCCTTTGTGCCAAAGTTGTTTTCAAGTTTAAGTCCACAGTGTACCCTTGGATATTATATAGTGGGCTGCTTCATCTCCTTTACATCATTACCATTCATACTTTTTAAAGGGTAAATTTTAAAGGCTAAATATTTAAATAATAAGAATTTCAAAACAAGCAAGCTTTTCAAAAAAATTTAAGCAGTTTTTCACCCCTCACCCACCAGCTATAATATTTAGTGATATGCACTGTCTCTTTGAATTTTCCATTAATATTGTTCAGTCAGATTCAGGAGCAATTCTATGCTGTGATGATATGCAGTTGAGAGAGTAATTGTGATTCACACACTGCATCTTCTCAGGATGGTCAGTTAGTTTCCAAATTACTTTTCCTGGAGTCTCAACCACTTCTAACTTTCTATTTCAGTATTAAATGCTCAGTTATAAATATATATCTGAAAATTTATTCATCACTTCAAATTTTTTCTTCAAATTAAAAAAAGATCTTCAAGCTAATACAGATCTTTTATACAAAGAAAAATTTAAGGACAGATTTAGTTGTAACCGTAAATCTCTTTATCAATAAGTAAGTATGCATAGTGCAGCATATGTTGTGTTTCTTATAATTTACCTTGTATTTCTATAGGTTTTTCTTTGTCACGATTTCCTCTCTCCCTAAATACCTTTCTTATTCTCTCACCTCAATCCCTCAGTTTCTTTTGCTAGCTTTTCTGCTGCTTGCCTCTTAAATGTTAGTACTTCTCTGAATTGCATCCTTGGCCTACTTTCCTTTTTATTTTGCCTTTAATGGCTATGAAATCCAAGCGTCTCCTATGATATTACAAACCTATAAGGGAATGATTCCTAAATCACTATTCCTTTCCTGGTAAGTTCTTCTGTGGCCAATCTTTATTTACACACATTTACTGAGTAGTTCATTTGCATGTCCTACAGGCATCAATTCAACATCTCCCAGAAATATTCAAATCTAATTTTCCTAGTCACTCTCCCAAAAATCTTCCTGTTCTAATCAGTTTTAATTAATTAATGCACCACCATTCACTCCACATGAGTCATCCTCGATCATCTCTCTTCCTATTTCCCACATCTCATTTTCCCTCAAATACCATCAACTTTGCCTCTAAAATTCCTCAAACCATTTGTGATACATTAAAACTGGACACAGGGAAGCCGGGATGGCTCAGTGGGTTAAGCGCTCACTTTGCAGCCCCGGGGACCGAGGAGCGAATCCCGGCCCTGGCCCATGTGGACCCATATGCTAAACTGGGGAGTGCCCCCAGTTCAGTTCTCACCAGGGTGAAGACCCCAGCCCAGTTCCTGCCCTGTGCAGCCCTGTGCCCACCTGTGGAATGAAACTATGTGGAAAAACCAATGATGTGCAACTATGGAGACTGTTCTGGGCCCTCCCCCTTCTCTCCGTGTCTCTCTCTCTCTCTCTCTCTCTCTCTCTCTCTCTCTCTCTCTCTCTCTCTCTGTCAAAAACAATAAAAAAAAACTGGACACAAATTATTTGGCACTGCTCTTACTCTAAGTGGATTTGGCCATGTGTTTTGATTTGGCCAGTTAAACACAGTCACGTGTGACACAAATTAGAGACTTGATCAACATGTGTACCTTGGGGCTTGTCTTCTTGGAATTCTGCCGTGAGACCACACGGATGAAAGAAGTCAGTCTTTCATCAAGGATGAGAGGCAATGTGGAGGAGAGATTCCACAGCCCATCATCAGCACCAACAGCCAGACATATATGTGAGTCCCTCTTGAACCATATGGAATTTCCAGTCATAATCAGATTATAACCATAGGAATGTACTCCAGCACAAGTAGCAATGAAACCATTTAGGCAACTCATATATTTATGAGAAATAATTAATCATTATTTGCTGCAGCCACTCAGTTTGAAGTGGCCTGTTAAGGCAACAATAGTCAATAGAAACACAATCCTTTCCTCTCTGTGTTGTTGGCCCTCCTGAAGCTCACAAAGTCTCTTCTGGATTTATGGAAGAAAAAAGATAGTGAATCCTCCTAATTGCTATATTTCCTCTTCCAATTTAGCCAAAACCATCATCTTCACTACATTCACATAAAATCACATCATTCCTATATTTAGAATCTTTCAATAAATACATTGCTGTGAATAACAGCCAAACTCTTTAGTATCTTTTATCTTTAATGTCTTTCGTTCTCCTTATCCAAATTTCTATTCAGGCTCTTCGTATTACATACAGCATCATGCCCTCTGGTAGGATGTTGCACATGCTTATATTACAGCACTTATCACCTATTTACATGATCCTTATATATTTAAGCATTTGTTCCACCATTCATTGTAACCACAGGTGACTATAGCACATGAAACACAATAGACATTAAATTACCACTTGTATGAATGATCAGAAAACTTGGTTTTACTTTCTTTCATTTGAATTTCAGTCTTGAAAACAAGGCAGTTATTTCTGTGTCCATTTTACTGATGAGACTACAGCTTCAAAAAAATTACGAACTCTGCTTAGGTTGTAGAGTACTAGAACCTTACATAAACCTGTAGTTATCTGATTCCTAGCAGAGTACACTTTGCCCTAATTGACAACTCTGCTTCTTCAAAAACACTACATATTGCATATTTTCAAAAACAAAATTTAAATATTCTACTAAAATCAAGCTCTCTGTCAGTGCTGCATAATTTTATATAATATTCTTTTGTTTCCATTTTATAAATATATAGTGAATTTCTTTCTTTTAATCTAATATATCAAACTCTTGAACATAGCAAACTCTTTCCCAACTGCAAGGCCTTTTTTATGCTTTTTCCTAGATTGCCTGCATTGATGTCCATATACATCCTGCCTCCCAAACACAAACTGCACCAATTCTTTGTCTAACTCCCATTTATCCTTCAGAAAGGTTTTTTATGATAGGCTTTCTTATAGCACCTTATTCTTTTTTTTTCATAGTTCATATCACAGTTGGTCATTTTAAAATTTATTTTAATTTTACAAATAAATTATAAATGTGCAATTATTAAAATTTGTTTCATGTTTTTGCTGACTGGTAGAAATTAGGTGTAATTTAAAGTATTTGTTAATTTATTTACAAGTATAGTTTTTACTAGATACTTGGAACACATCTCCCATTGCAGGGACTACCATACAGAAATACAAATCTACACACACGAGTTATGCAGAAACTTTTTATAACTCAGAGGAACTAATGAAATTCTAAAATGTGTTCATGTGACTATGGGATTATAACTGCCATTTTAACCCAACAAAATTCTGTCCTTGCTAAAAGTTATTTCATTCTTACACAATATTAGATGCAAAAAGAGAATCCATAACAATTTTCTGGTCAAGATGGTAGAGTAAGTAAATGTTGTGCTCACCTCCTCTTACAACTACATCAATTATGACTAAACTACATCGTTGAGAACTCCTGAACTTTAGCTAAACCAAAGCCCTTTAACCACAGACGTACAGGAGCCACCTCGAGACTGGTAGGAGGGGCAGGACAGGGATCGGGCTGGTCCCATACCCATGTGTGACCAATAAAAGTCAAGAAAGCAATCTCAGCTGCAGAGGTCCACCTGGAGGAGTGAGAGGTCCAGCATCACACCAGTCTCCCCAGCCAGTGTTCCAGTACTGGGGAGAGGAGTCCTTAAAACCTCTGTGAAGACCAGCAAAGATTGTGGCAGAGTGAGACTAGGGTAGCTGCAGTTCCAGATGTTCCTCTGAAAGAGCCCATGCATGAACTTCCTGACAGACTCACTGCTCTGAACTTCCACTCTTGGGCAGCAGCTCCAAAGGTACTAGGGACATATGAGAATAAACTGGGTTGTCTGGCTTCAAGGTGAGGACTGGAGGGGCAGATTACAGGAGGGAAGACCTGACAGAGCTATTGTTTCTCTGTTGAGCCCTCCTCCTCCCTGTGTACAGACACAGGCAGATGCCATATCTGAGTCTCCATTGAACTGGTTATCACCTTTCATCTGCCCTACCCTGGCAATTCCCTAAAACATGGGCCCACCCAACTTTTGGGCATGCCCAAGCTGCTTCCAGTGACTTTTTGCATGAACAGCTTCTCTTAGCTCATGCTGCGAACTTCCATTAAATCTCTCAAAGGTTCACAAAACTCAAACTAGCAGCATCTGGCTTTGACTTGTCCTGTACCTCTGACTGAGCAGCCCTAAGCCCAGCACTAGCAACAGCTGGCCTAAGTCACAGATTGGCCTAGCAAGTCACTTTCAGGCCCACTGTGGGCAGTAGCCATCTGCAGATTGTTTTGTGGCTCATACCAGGTGGTCCCAGGTAGGGCACAGGCTACAGCTCAACTTGTCCTACAGAATGTCCCTTCCCAGGAGGCCTCAGAGCTGGCACACCTCATTTCCAGCTTTGAGTGTCACCTGGCCACCACCACAGATGACATACTCAAAGGGCAGGCTGGGCAAGCACCAGAGCCCCATTGAATAAGGTGACCAGATTTTAACATTGCTAAAGCAGGACACCATTGACCGGGGGTTGAGGGGGTTCTTGATTAAAAATTTGGTCTATCTCCCGCCATTCCCTAGCTTGTCATGCATTCTTTCCAAAAATCAAGACTTTTTTAAAACGCCGCGGGACGCAGGACAAATTGTTAAAAACCGGGACTGTCCTGCCAAAAGCGGGACGTCTGGTCACCTTACCATTGAAATGAACCTTGCTCTGTAGGGTCAGCCTTTATACCAGAGCTCCTCCACCATAGTCACAGCCAGTCCTCACAACCAATCAGCCTAAGGGACATTCCCTCCCATTAAGTGCAAACAGCAACCAAGGCTCAAGTACAACAGGAGAACACACACAACCCACACAAGGGGCACACCTAGAGCACCTGACCCTGGTGACAAAGTAGACTGCCACTGGGTCCCCCAGGATACCTACTACATGAGTCTACTGTACTAAGGCCAGAAGGCATAGCAGCCCTACATAATACATCTAGAGAAAAAAACAAACAAACAAACAATAAAACAAAAAGAAAACATGGAGGCAGTCAAAATTGGGAGACAAAGAAACATATCCCAAATAAAAGAATAGAACTAAGTTCCACAAAAAAAGAGCTAAACGAGACGGAAATAAGCAAGTTACCAGATGCAGAGTTTCAAATACTGATTACAGAATACTCAGTGATCTTAAAGATAACTTCAGAAAGAGACAGGAAACATAAAAATAGAAATAGAAAACATCAAAACAAACTAGTCAGAAAAAAAGAATACAATAACTGAAATGAAGACTACATTAAAAGGGATCAACAGTAGCTTAAATGAAGCCAAAGATTAAATCAACAATTTAGAAGAAAAGGTAGCAGAAAACACTCATACAGAACAGCAAACAGAAAAAAAAAAATCTTAAAAAATGAAGATAGTTTAAGGGGCCTCTGGGACAATATCAATAATGCCAACATTCATGTCAGAGGGGTATCGAAGGGAGAAGAGAGAGAAGAGACTTGAAAATCTCTTTGAAGAAATAATGATGGAAAATTTCCCTAAGCTGGTGAAGGAATGGATATACAAGCCCAGGAAGCATAGCGGGTCCTAAACAAGATGAATTCGAAGAGGCCGACACCAAGACATATCATAATTAAAATGCCAAAAATTAAATACAAAGAACGAATCTTAAAAAGCAGCAAGAGTAAAGCAGTTATATGCCTACCAGGGAGCTCCCATAAGACTATCAGTTTATTTTTCAACAGAAATTTGCAAGCTGGAAAAGAATGGCAGGAAATTTCAGTGATGAAAAACAAGGACCTACAACCAAGATTACTTTACCTAGCAAAGCTATCATTTAGAATTGAAGGACAGATAAAGATCTCCCCAGACAAGAAAAAGTTAAAAGAGTTCATCATCACAAAACCAGTATTTCAAGGAATGTTAGAGAAACATTTTTAAGATAAAAAGAAAAAGAATAAAAAATATAAATAGTAAAATGGCAATAACTAACTACTTTAAATGTCAATAATTACTTTAAATATAAATGGATTAAATGCTTCAATCAAAAGATAGGTTGGTTGAATAGATAAGAAAACAAGACCCTTTATGTATGCTGCCTACAGGAGACTCACTTGAGATTGAAAGGTACACACATAGTAAAAGTAAAGGATGGAAATAAGATATTTTATGAAAATGGAAATGAAATGAAACAAGGAAAAGCTGAAGTAGTAATACTTATACCAGACAAAACAGACTTTGAAACAAATGCCTTAACAAGTGATGAAGAAGGACCCACTAATCCCACTTCTGGACATTTATCTGAAGAAATCCAAAACGATACTTTGAGTCGATGTGTACCTTCATATGTTCATTGTAGCATTATTTACAATAGCAAAGGTGTGGAGGCTGCCTGGCTGTCCGCCAATGGATAAATGGATAAAGAATAGGTGCTACAAATATGTGGTGGGATACTGTTCGGCTAAGGATGGAAATGAGTTCTTGCCACCTGTGGCTGCATGGATGAATCTGGAGGGTATTGTGCTGAGTGGAGTAGGTCAGACAGAGAAAGACAGAAGCACGGTGATTTCACTTATGTAAGTATGTGGAATCTAAAGAACAAAATGAACAAACAAAACAGAAACAAACTCGGATACAGAGAACACTTTGTTGCTAGATATGATGGGAGTTCAGGGGTGGGTGAAAAAGGGGGAGAGATTAAGAAGTATAAATTGGTTGTTACAAAGTAATTATGGGGATGTAAAGTATAGCGTAAGGAATGTAGACAATAATTTGTAATAACTGTGTATGGTATCAGGTGAGTACTAGATTTATTGGGATAATAGATAGAAGGGGTTTGAGGGGCAGAGAAGAGATTAAGAAGTACAAATTGGTAGTTACAAAATAGTCATGAGGATTTAAAATAAAGCATAGTGAATATAGTCAATAATATGGTAATAACTATGCATAGTGACAGGTGGGTACTAGACTAATCAGGAGGATCATTTCTTAAATTATGTAAACCACTACATTGTACACCTGAAATTAATATAAAATAATATTGAATGTCAAAATAAATAAATAAAATGTAAAAAATTTTTCAGTAACATTAGCTTCAAGTTTAATTCTCAGTAATAAATGAGAACCCTCCAGAGGTCCTCAAACTTTTTAAACAGGGGGCCAGTTCACTGTCCCTCAGACCGTTGGAGGGCCGGACTGCGGGCCCGGGATGAGTCGGCTGCTAAGCAGGACAGGCAGCGGCGGCGAAAACACCCGATGGGCTGGATAAATGTTTTCGGCGGGCCACATGTGGCCCGCGGGCCGTAGTTTGAGGACGGCTGCATTTATTTTGATAAATACAGTATTTACCAATAAAATATCTGTGTGTCTTTTAGGACCTCTGTCTTATCCTTATTTTAATTTATTAGAATAAGTCAATTGCTCTATGTCAAGTATTTAAAGGGAAATATCAGTAACATTTTGTCTTTTAACGTCTCAAATAGGAAATCCCCATTAGTGTAATAAATAATGTATTCGTCAGGAAATTGGCAAGCCATCTTAATTATAAAACTTCCTGGCTGACAATCACACAAAATTGAGACCACAAAGCATATCTTAAATGTTTCAGCTCTTGGATTTTCCTAAATACTTCTTTTAAGTTCTTTCTGAACAACTTGCACAAAGATCAAAACACTAATTTCATCATCACTGCCCAAAATCATTGAGAAAAAAAAAAAAAGGACTTAAAAAGTATATGGATACATTTACTAACTTATAAACAACTAAACGTTTCATGTTTTATTGAAAAAAAGTCAATAAGATAAAAGATTTTCCTCATTTATAAAATGGGAAAGTTAAACTAGGGAATAGCAAAGGTATCTTCAAATTCTAAATTTCTTTTTTTTTTAAGATTTATTTTTATTGTTTTTGACAGAGAGAGAGAGAGAGAGAGAGATACAGAGACAGAGAGAAGGGGGAGGGCCCAGAACAGTCTCCATAGTTGCACATCATTGGTTTTTCCACATAGTTTCATTCCACAGGTGGGCACAGGGCTGCACAGGGCAGGAACTGGGCCGGGGTCTCGCCCTGGTGAGAACTGAGATGGCGACACTCCCCAGTTCAGTATATGGGTCCACACGGGCCGGGGCCAGGATT